>JAQQPU010006030.1:31102-44367 GCA_029168905.1 Artemia sp. Kazakhstan ARC1039 | reverse complement strand
GCTAGTCGTAAATAATTTCTGAGACCACACTGGCTAATCATGATAAAACAAAAAATTGCGAAGAAAGGAAGAAAACGGGGACAATTAACAGCCAGTGAAAAAAAATTGAAAAATTATGCAAATATTTTGGTCAAGACCTCCGCTTGACCATCCTCAGTGCCGAATAAAACTGATAAAAATGTAAAAACCAAACCTTAAAATAAAAACACCAAACTAAAATTGGACGACCCTGTCCTAGTAACGGTGAAAAGGTAACTGAATAAAAAACAAGTTTAAATGGCATTTCAGAATTTCATTTTGCGTAAAGCACTTTTAAAGGCTGATCGCTTCCCAGTTTGATTGTTATCGGAGACTCTATTCGATTGCACAATATAACTTTGTGGATGTATGTAAAAACGATCAGAATTAATAATTTTGTCATAAATGGGACATAAATAGGGTAGAACAGTGAAAAGTTTCTTATCATCCACCAATGGGAAGGTATCTGTTGGAGCTTGTGGACCTGATGCACTCCCCTCTGCCAGAGGGGACGGTCAAGCGGAGGTCTTGACCAAAATATTTGCATAATTTTTCAATTTTTTCACTGGCTGTTAATTATCCTCGTTTTCTTCCTTTCTTCGCGATTTTTTGGTTTTATCATGATTAGCCAGTGTGGCCTCAGAAATTATTTACGACTAGCTTACGGGGAGCTTTTGACCAAGTCTGTTCTTAATTATTTTGATTTGTCTAAAAAACACGCCAACCTTATTAATCAACAAAAATTTTTACAGCGTTGTACACACGAAATTTTTCACGAAACACAAACTCTCAAAAATTTAAAAAAAGACCCACACATCATTATCACCAGGGCTGATAAAGGAAATAAAATTGTTATCCTTGATAAAACTTCATATAATACAAAAGTTACAGATATTTTATCCGACACCCATACTTACAAGCCCATAGATTCAGACCCCACCGATAAGTTCACCCGTTTAGTACGAAAGGAGCTAGGAATTTTGCAAATTGAAAGACTTATTACTCCACAAATGTATAAATTATTTTACCCTAAAGGTTGTTCAGCTCCTAAATTTTACGGGCTCCCAAAAATCCACAAAGATGGAGTCCTTCTGCGCCCAATTGTGGCTTCTTATAGCTCTCCGACTGCCAGATTGGGCAAATGGTTGTCAACACTTTTTCGCCCCCTTATGCATACGCAAACTTCATACATAAGAAATTCAGTTCACCTTGTTGAAAAATTAAAAGACATTGAAATAAAAAAAGATACAATTTTGGCCAGTTTCGATGCCATTTCTATGTATACGTCTTGCGACATTAAAAATGTGAATTAGCTGTTCAAAGGAAATTAGAAGATAATATTGATCAAATAGACTACAAAACACTGGATATAGAAAATATTATGCGTCTCGTCCGTCTTTGCAATAGTTCTTCCTCATATTTCCGATATAATAATCAATTTTTCACCCAAATTAGGGGTTTATCCATGGGTACAAGTCTTTCACCATTTTTGGCAACTTTTTATATGGAATTAATTGAAATCTCTGCTCTGGAAAATTTTCCGATGAAACACCGGTTCTGGGGTCGATTTGTGGATGATATTATTTCCGTGTGGGAGCATGGAAGAGAGTCACTTAACTCTTTCTTAACTCATCTAAACACTTTGGACTCTAACCTTCAGTTCACTTGAGAACTAGAACATAACCACAAACTTCCTTTCCTAGATATTTAATTTTCAATAAGTCTCCTGGTCCTGAATTTTCTATTTATAGAAAGCCTACGCATAACGATAGGTATTTGCATTTTCCCTCCAGCCACTCTCCCTGCATAAAAAGAGGAGTTGTTATTTCTTTGGTTGACCGAGCAATAAGAATATGCTCAGAGCCTCACATAGACTCAGAATTGAACTATATTAAGGACATTTTATTTTGCAATGGATACCCTATAAAATTACTTGAGACCATTATAGACAGAAGACGAAAAAAGGCAGAGGGGAGTGCATCAGGTCCACAAGCCCCAACAGATACCGTCCCATTGGTGGATGATAAGAAAATTTTCACTGTTCTACCCTACATTCCAAAATTGAGTGACAAATTGAAAAGAATCCTTAAAAAACATAAACTTAGCGTCGCCTTTAAAAATTCAAATATTACACAGAACTTTTTTAACAACGGCAAAGATAAAACCAGCCCCATTCTGGGTAGTGGTGTTTATAGAATTCCTTGTTCTTGTAGCTGTTTTTATGTTGGTAGAACCCAACAGCAATTGGGGGAGAGGTTATCTGAGCACAAGTCCTCAATCGACAAGGCAATGAGGCTACGCCAAAGGCCTGAGGTTTTTGATTCCGCCTTGGCGCAACTTGTATAGGAGAGTCCACACCATTTCGTTTTGTTTGACGGGGCCTCCATCGTTGCCCCCGTTAAAGGTCTCACGCAAGTTTTCAGGGAGGCAGTTGAAATAAAAAAGCACATTCACCAAAAGGTAGCTCTCAATAGGAATACTGGAGAAATTTTTCTAAGTCCCATTTATGACAAAATTATTAATTCTGATCGTTTTTACATACATCCATAAAGTTATATTGTGCAATCGAATAGAGTTTCCGATAACAATCAAACTGGGAAGCGATCAGCCTTTAAAAGTACTTTACGCAAAATGAAATTCTGAAATGCCATTTAAACTTGTTTTTTATTCAGTTACCCTTTCACCGTTACTAGGAAAGTGTCGTCCAATTTTAGTTTGGTGTTTTTATTTTAAGGTTTGGTTTTTATATTTTTATCAGTTTTATTCTGCACTGATGACGGTCAAGCGGAGGTCTTGACCGAAATATTTGCATAATTTTTCAATTTTTTCACTGGCTGTTAATTGTCCTCGTTTTCTTCCTTTCTTCGCAATTTTTTGTTTTATTGGATGTGTTGGTGGAAACGGTGGGCGTGAGAGGGGGTTAGTTGCCCTCCAATCACTTTCGACTATTAAAAAGAGCACTAGCCCTTTTGAATTTCCAATCAAACGAGCCTTTTTTGAATTTTCTACGACAACGCCTTCTAAAAAAAAGCTATTATGTCCCCAGGGCATAACTTACAACCCTTTCCCTGAGGGTTGTGGGGGAGTGTCCTCCTCAAAAACATAGTTTCTATCTATGAATTAACTACGCTGAACAAAACGACAGTCTCAAAATTTTTATTGGACGTGTTTGGGGAAATGGTGGGCGTGGAAGGGGTGTTAGTTGATTTCCTATCACTTTTGACTATTAAAAAGGGCATAAGCCACTCCAATTTTCAATCGAATGAGCCCTTTTTGAAGTTTCTCCGACTACTCCTTCGATTCAAAGTGTCCTGGTCTAAAACCAATAACCAAAAAATAATGCATTGTGCCAACATCGTTCTTTACTTAGGCATTTCCATTGCGCTAGCTATGATTTGGATATATAGAGAATGATCTAAGCTTGCTTAAAACATAAGAAATGGCTGCCCCTGTGACATCTCTGTGATACATATTATCATTTCTAAGACAATTTCCAGATATTTTCTTGTTAAAAAATATGTTTTAAATCCATTAGTTCAAGTTTTCGTAAGCTAACCCTACATGATAAACCATGTCAATTTACGCCACACTATGATGACCCTCTGGTACCCCTCATCATAGTTAAGACATTTTTCAGATAATATTTTAATGATATGATATCCAATTCCGCTTCTCCTGCTTCTGGCCACCGGTTGCAACGGTTCCACTTCCAATTCTGCTGCCTTCTCCCCGGTTGAATGGGTCCCAGTTCCCACTATGCCCGCTCCAATCCCAGCTCCAAATCCAGCTCTTGTTGCGTCAGTTCCGGATCCCTCCCTTCTGCCCCCCCCCACCAATTCTATTCCAAGTTTTGCCGATTCGAAGATTTTTTTTGTGGCTGCCTCCGTGGTAATCTATGGCTGGTCATCGACAATAGCTATGACACATGGCAGCCTTCTGGCGCATATTATCATGCCTCAGGCATATTCAAGCCTTTTCCAACAAAAATATGGCACACGGCACTGTCTGGCATACATTATCACATTTAAGGCATTTTCAACCCTTTTCCCACAAAAATATGGCACACGGTACCCTTTGGCATCCATTATCAAACATAAGACAATATTGCATGCATTTTCTGGCAAAAATGTCCGTTTACACTAGAATTGTTCGTTTAAAATGAAAAACAATTTCCCAATAGTGTTTCTTTTGACGAACCGTGGCAGTTGAATCCAGCGTGGTACAATGTACCCGTCTGATGGCAACCTCTGGGGGGTACTATCAAACCTAAGACATTTTCAACGTTTTCTCCACAAAAATAATCTTAAAAACTTAAAATGACCATCGTTATTATTTGAACTGCGGGAACTTGCCATTTAATTGTTATATTGTGATATTTCTTGGCATTTCATGAACCCTTCTCCTTATTTCCAGTGATTAAAAAAAAATATTCTTAAAAAAGAGATAGAGTTTAAAATATTTTCTTGAATAAACCGTTTCCTTATTCCCACAGCACGTACAAATCCGGAACGATCCTTAGAAATCAAAACCAATACATAGAAATCTAGTCGTGAAGGGGTTATGGATTTGATAACGCCCATTCACGGATATACTATTGGAGCTATTAGCCCCTCAATATGTTATTAAGCCACCTGGATTTTATGCTATACTACAATACAATACAAAAAGAAAATTCAAACATAATCCGAAATAATGCATGCAAAACCGAAATAATTCTTACAAAATACAAAAATAGTTTGCACAAATCTAATGTAGCTCTAACAGAATGAAAAATAGTTGATCTAAAACATAAAATACTTGTTACGAAACGCAAAATTCCCACAATACCTCAAATACTTCCTACAGAATACAAAAAGTTCAAATATAATCCAAAATGAATTCTATAAAACAGAAATAATTCTTACAAAATACAAAAATGCTTTGCAAAATCTTAAAATAGTTCTAACAGAATTAAAAAATAGGTGGTGCAGAACACAAAACACTAGCTACAAAATATAAAAATTCTGAAAACATCCCAAATACTTTTTATAGAATACAGAAAGTTCGAACATAATCCAAAATAAATCCTACAAAACAGAAATAATCCTTACAAAATACAAAACTGCTTTACAAAATCTTAAAATAGTTCTAATAGAATAAAAAAATAGGTGGTGCAGAACATAAAATACTTGCTGCAAAACACAAAAATTCTGAAAACATCCCATATACTTCTTGTAGAATAAAAAAATTTCAAACAAAGCCCAAAATAATTCCTTCAAAATAAACAAATTATTCTTATGAAATACAAAAATACTCTGCAAAATTCCAAAATAGTTATAACAGAATGAAAAACTGTTAATGGAGAACACAAAACACTTGCTACAAATAACAAAAACATCCAAAATACTTCTTATAAAATACAAAAATTCAAACACCTCCTAAATAATTGCTATAAAACAAAAATTATTCTACCGAAATACAAAAGTACATTGCACAATTCTAAATACTTGCAAAAAATGAAAAAAAATGGTGCAAAACACAAAATACTTGCTACAAAACACAAAATTCTAACAAAATCCCAAATAATTCTTACAAAATACAAAGAGTTCAAATATAATCCAAAAAATTCCTACAATACAGAAATAATTCTTACACAATACAAAAATACTCTGCACAATTCTAAAATAGTTCTAACAGAATGAAAACAGTTGCTGCAGAACATAAAACACTTACTACAAAATACAAAAATTTTAACAACATCCCTAATGCTTCTTATAGAATAGAAAAACTTCAAATATTATCCGAAATAATTCCTACAAAACATAAAAAATATTCTTACGAAATACAAAAATCCTTTTTTTTAGCTGATTTTAAGCTAGGTTCATTTTGGTTTAACAAATTTGCGGGCACGCTTGCTGAGCACAAATTAACCTAGCTTAAAATAAGTAGACATTTCAGTTAACAAGGATCTTTCATTCTGTTAGAACTATTTTAGAATTGTGCAAAGTATTTTGTATTTTGTAACTATTAAAAATTATTTTGGATTATGTTTGAACTTTTTGTATTTTATAAGAAGTATTTTGGATACTCTTTGATGCTGATGTATTTGGAATTGTTCAATTTATTTTTTATCACACTAGAATAATTTTTTTTTTAGGAAACATTTTGGATCATGTTTGAATTTTTTATAAGTTATAAGAAGTATTTGGGATATTGTTAGAATTTCCGTGTTTTGTAGCACGTATTTTGTGTTCTACATCAACTATTTTTAATTCTGTTATGACTATTTTAAATTTTGCAGAGTATGTTTGTATTTCGTGAGAGATATTTGTTTGTTTTGAAGGAATTATTTTGGACTATGTCAGAACTTTTTGTATTCTATAAGAAGCATTTGGGATGTTGTGATAATTTTTGTGTTTTGTAGCAAGTATTATTGTTCAGTACCAACTATTTTAGAATTGTGCAAAGTATTTTGTATTTTGTAAGAATCATTTCCGTTTTGTAGGAATAATTTTGGATTATGTTTTAGGAATTATTGGGATGATGTTGGAATTATTGTGTTTTGTAGCAAGTATTTTGTGTTCTGCACCAGCTATTTTTCATTCTGCTAGATCTATTTTAGAATTGCGCGAAAGTGTTTTTGAATTTTGTAAGAATAATTTCTGTTTTGTGTGATTTGTTTTAGATTATATTTGAACTTTTTTCTATTCTATAAGCAGTATCTGGGATGTTGTTAGAATTTTTGTGTTTTGTAGCAAGTATTTTGTGTTCTGCACCATCTATTTTTTTATTCTGTTAGAACTATTTTAGAATTGTTCAATTGATTTTGTATTTCGGTAGAATAATTTTTGCTTTTCAGCCATTATTTTGGATTACATTTGAGCTTTTTATAATATAAAAATTAATTAAAAAAAACTGTTCGAAAAATAAGTTTTTCAAAGAAAAGTAAAGGCCATTTTAAACTTAAGCTGAGCAGATACAAATACATGTTAAAATTCAAACTCAAAACGACCAGAAATTGCTATTAAAGAATTAATGAAACCCAAAACGAGCAGAAAATAAATAAACAATCATAGGAAAGAAAATACAACAAGTAATAATATAAATGAATAAATAGATCTTAAAGCGAGTAAGGCTTAGATTGAATATGAAAATCAAGCTTAAAAAGAAAAAAAAAGTATTTTGCTATTGAAATATAAATGAAACTTAAAAGGAACAGAACTTAAATAAACAATCAATGCAAACAAACGTACAATACCAGTTTTGATTCTTTGATGAAGATTTTTTTTTTAAAGTTTGATTTTGAAATAAGGACTTATTAAATAGTTTTTGCAATAAAAAACGAACAAAAATTAACTAAAAAACTTTCAGAAAAATAAGTCTTTCAAAGAAAAGTAAAAGGCCATTTTAAACTTAAGCTCAGCAGATACAAATACCTGTGAAAATTCAAACTCAAAACGACCAGAAATTAAAATATAAATGAATAAATCGATCTTGAAGCGAGTAAGGCTTAGATTGAATATGAAAATCAATCTTAAAACGAAAAAAATATTTTTCTATTGAAGTATAAATGAAACTTAATAAACAAACAGAAATTAAATAAACAATCAATGCGAACAAAACATACAATATATATTAATGTAAATTAATAAATAAATCTTAAAACGAGTGAAACTTAAATTAAATATGCAAATCAATCTTGAAACGAACAAAAATCACTAAAAACAAGAGCTTGGGTATAGCTTCCTTCTCCCACTGTAAAAGTATAAAACCTACTGCGTCATGGGCGCTTTTCTGAAAAGCAGTTTTTCTTACAAATATTGTCTTTTGTACTTAATACTGAAAATAAACATTGAAATTATAGTAAAATTTTGAACTGATGAGCTTTCAGCAATTAATATCATCATACATGAAATATTCAGTTTAATTTATTAGTTTTTTTTCTGAAGTTGTTCAAGACGAGCATAGTTTCACTACAAATAAGAGTTTGGATACTGCCCCCTTCCTTAACTGTAAATAAAAACCAAAAGCGTACTGTATCATTGGCGCTTCACTGAGAACGAATTATATTACAAATATTTTCTTTTCCAGTTCTTACAGCATTGAAAATAAAAACTAAATTAGAGTGAAATAAATTCTTGAACCTATGGATCTTTTTACAACTAATATCATTATATATCAAATATTGAATTTGATGATTTTTATACTTTCCATGACTGTTCAAGACGCATATATTTTTCAGTAAAGCGCCAATGACTCAGTAGGTTTTAGACTTTTACAGTTAGAGAAGGAGGCGATACACAAACTCTTGTTTGTAGTGGTTTTTGTTCGTTCCAAGCTGGATTTGCATATTCAATTTAAGTTTTACTCGTTTTAAGAATTATTTATTAATTTACATTAATATCTATTCTACGTTTGTTTGCAGAGATTGTTTATTTAATTTCTGTTCGATTATTAAGTTGCATTTATACTTCAATAGCAAAATATTTTTTTCGTTTTAAGATTGATTTTCATATTCAATCTAAGCCTTACTCGCTTTAAGATCTATTTAATCATTTATATTATTACTTGTTGTATGTTTTTCCTATGATTGTTTATTTAATGTATGTTCGTTTTTGGGTTTCATTTATTCTTTAATAGTAATTTCTGGTCGTTTTGAGTTTCAATTTTAACAGGTATTTGTATCTGCTGAGCTTAAGTTTAAAATGGCCGTTACTTTTCGTTGAAAAACTTATTTTTCGGAAAGTTTTTTAGTTAATTTTTGTTCGTTTTTTATTGCAAAAACTATTTTAAAATTCCTTATTTCAAAATCAAACTTAAAAAAACAATCAAATTTTCATCAAAGTATCAAAACTGGTATCAAAGTAACAATATCAAAGTGAAAAAAGTTTGCCCCCTTTTAAATGAGCCCCCTTTGAAGTTTATACGACGACCCCTTTCTATATGAAGTGTGTTTGGGAAAAACTAAATGGAGTGTTGGGAGGGGGGCTAGCTTCCCTCTGATCACTTTTTACTCTTAAAAAGCGAATTAAAACTTTCAATTTCCAATCAAATGAACCTTCTATGAAGTTTTTACGGGCATCCCTTCCATAACAACCATATGTGCCCCCAGGGAATAACCTACAACACCTACCCTCGGGCCCTGGGGGGATGAGTCAACACCGGAGTTTTTGTTATCTAAACTTCTAACTATTTTCTAGATAATTTCTATCTCAAAAATTTTATCTGATGCATTTAGGGCGTGGAGGGGGTTGGGGAGACTAGTTGCACTCCTATCTCTTTTGACTCTTAAAAAGTGAACGAGAAATTTCAATTTCCAATCAAATGAACCTTCTCCGAAGTTTATACAAGTATCTCTTCCATAAAAACGATATATGCCCCCAGAGCAATGCATACAAGGCCTGCCTCTGGGCTATGGGGGGTCGCGTCGACACAGGAGTTTTTCTTATCTGACCTTTGAATTATTTTTAATGAAATTGCTATTTTAAAATTTCAACGGATAGGCTTTGGGAAGTAGGGGGTGTGGGGGGGGCTAGTTGCCCTCGGAAATCTTTTGATCCTTAAAACGTGAACTAGAAATTTCAATGTCCAATCAAATGAGCCCTCTTTGAAGTTTATACGGGCATCCCTTTCATGATAACAATACACGCCCCCAGGACAAAACTTAAAACGTGTACCTCCTGGGCCTTGGGGGGTTGTGTTGACACCGGAGTTTTTGTTATCTAATTTTTGAACAATTAAAAAAAATGGCTATCTCAAAATTTTTAGTGGATGGGTTTGAGGAAAAAAGGGCATGGGGGGACTTGTTGCCCTTAACTCTCTTGACTCTTATAAAGTGAACTAGAACTTTCAATTTCCGGTCAAATGAGCCCTCTATGATGTTTATACGAACATCCCTTTCATAATAACCATACATTGTCATAGGAAATACCTTAGAACGCCTTCCCCCGGGGGGTTGTATTGACACCGGAGGTTTCTTATCTGACCTTTGACTTAAAAAAAAAATCTTTCTCAAAATTTTCATCAGATGGGTTTGGAAAAAGAAGGTGTCGGGGGGGGGGGAGGGGGGGCTTGTTACCCTCGGATCTCTTTTGACTATTAAAAGTGAACTCGAAGTTTAGATTTCTAATGAAATGAGTCCTATCTGAAGTTTATACGAGTATCCCTTTCATAAGAACCATATGTGCCCTAGGGCATAACTTATAACGACTGCCTCCAGGTCATGGGGGTTTTGTCGACACCTGAATTTTTGTTATCTGACTTATGAATAATTATTAACTTAAGGCTCTCTCAAAATTTTTATCGGATGCATTCGTAAAAAAGGGCTTGGGGGGCTGGTTACCCTCCAATATCTTTTGGAGTTTAACAAGTGAACTAAAACTTTCAATTTCCATTCAAATGAGCCCTCTCTGAAGTTTATACGAGCATTACTTCCATAAAAACTTTATATACCCCCAGGGCATAACTTACAACCCTTGCATTGTGGACTGTGGGGGAGTGTCCTCCTCTAAAACATAATTTCTATCAGGAAATCAACTACGCAGAACAAAATGGCTTTCTCAAAACTTTGATTGGATGTGTTTGGGGAAAGGTGGGCGTTTAAGGGTGTTTGTTGCCTTCCAGTCACTTTTGACCCTTAAAAAGGGCGCTAGAGCTATCAATTTCCAATCGAATGAGCCCTCTTTGAAGTTTTTACGACGACCCCTTCCATATGAAGTGCCTCTGGGAAGAAAAATGATAATAATAAATAAATAAATAATAAAACATTGGAGCCATATGGCCTTTATTATAGGCAACGCTATAGCGTTGCCTCTGATAGGAAGTATTTGGAACGTTGTTGGAATTTTCTTTTTTTGTAGCAAGTATTTTGTGTTCCATACCAACTTTTTTTCATTCTGTTATAACTATTTTAAATTTTGCAGAGTGTATTTGTGTTTCGTAAGAATAATTTGTTTTTTTTTGTAGGAATTATTTTAGATTATGTCTGAACTCGTCGTTTTCTATAAAAAGTATCTGGGATGTAATCCGAATTTTTGATATTTTTCATTCTGTTAGAACTATTTTAGAGCTGTTCAGTGTTCAAGTTGAAGTTCCATTTATTTCCATAAATAACAATAACAAAAACAATATCCCAAAGGGCTCAATGGCCCGTTATTTGGGAAAGGACACAGAATAAATGACTAATATTAAAACATGGCATAAACAATTATAATGAACTATTGAATAAAATGAACTATTTTAGAATTTTACAAAGTATATTTGTGTTTTGTAAGAATTATTTCATCTTTGTAGGAATTATTTAGATTATGTTTGAAATTTTTGTATTCTATAAGCAGTATTTGAGATGTTCTTAGAATTTTTGTGTTTTGTAGCAAGTATTTTGTTTTTTGCGCCAACTATTTTTTCATTCTGTTCATACGACGAACTTTAAACTATTTTTAATAAAATCTCAAAATTTTTATCAGATGCATTTTGGGAGTGGAGGGGGTTGGGGGAGGGGCTAGTTGCACTCCTATCTCTTTTGACTCTTAAAAAGTGAACGAGACATTACAATTTCCAATCAAATGAACCCTCTCTGAGGTTTATACAAGCATCTCTTCCATAAAAACGATAGATGCCCCCAAAGCATTACTTACAATGCCTGCGTCCGGGCTATGGGGGGTTGTGCCGATACAAGAGTTTTTCTTGTCTGACCTTTGAATTATTTTTAATGAAATGGCTATTTTAAAAATTTTATCAAATAGGGAAAAAGGGTGTGTGTGTGGGGGCGCTAGTTGCCCTCGGCTATCTTTTGACCCTTAAAAAGTGAACTAGAACTTTCAATTTGAAATCAAATGAGCCCTATTTGAAGTTTATACGAGCATCCCTTTCATAAGAACCATACACGCCCCCAGGACAACACTTACAATGCCTAACCCCTGGGACTTGGGGGGTTGTATTGAAACCAGAATTTTTGTAATCTAATTATTGAAAAAAATTTTAAAACTGGCTATCTCAAAATTTGTAGTGGATGGGTTTGGGGAAAAAGGGCATGAGGAGACTTGTTGCCCTTAACTCTCTTGACTCTTAAAAAGTGAACTAGAACTTTCAGTTTCCAATCAAATGAGCCCTCTATGATGTTTATACGAGCAACCCTTTCATAAGAACCATACATATTCTTAGGGCATAACTTAGAACGCCTTCTCCTGGGCCCTGGGGGGTTGTATTGACACCGGAATTTTTCTCATCCGACCTTTGAACTATTTTTTTTTAACAAAATGTCTTTCTCAAAATTTTCATCAGATGGGTTTGGAAAAAGAAGGCGTCAGGGGGGGCTTTGATTGGATGTGTTTGGGGAAAAGGTGGGCGTGAGAGGGGGGTTAGTTGCCCCCCATTCACCTTCAACTGTTAAAAAGGGTGCTAGCCCTTTGAATTTCCAATCGAATGATCCCTTTTTGAAGTTGCTGCGACAAGTTTTCAATTAAAAGCTTATATGCCCTCATGGTAGGCCTATAACTTACAACCCTTGCCCTTAGGGCTGTGGGGGAGTGTCATCCTCAAAAAAATAATTTATATCTGGAAATCAACTGCGTAGAACAAAATGGCTATCTCAAAATTTTGATTCGATGTGTTTGAGGAAATGGAGGGCGTGGAAGGGGTGTTCGTTGCCTTCCAATCGATTTTGACCGTTGAAAAGGGCACTAGAACTCTCAATTTTCAATCAAATGAGCCCCCTTTGAAGTTTTTACGACGAACCTATCCATTGGAAGTGTCCCAGGAGAAAAAATAATAATAATAGATAAATAAATAATAAAACATTGGAGCCATATGGCCTTTACTATATGCAGCGCTATAGCGTTGCCTCTGATAAGAACTATTTGGAATGTTGTTAAAATTTTCTTTTTTTTAGCAAGTATTTTGTGTTCCACACCAACTTTTTTTCATTCTGTTATAACTATTTTAAATTTTGCAGAGTGTATTTGTATTTCGTAAGAATAATTTGTTTTTTCTGTAGGAATTATTTTAGATTATGTCTGAACTTGTCGTTTTCTATAAAAAGTATCTGGGATGTTGTCCGAATTTTCGATGTTTTTCATTCTGTTAGAACTATTTTAGAGTTAATCAGTGCTCAAGTTCAAGTTCATTTATTTCCATTAATAACAATAAAAAACAATATCCCAAAGGGCTCAATGGCCCGTTATTTGGGAAAGGACACAGAATAAATGACTAATATTAAAACGTGGCATAAACAATACTAAACAATATCTAATTTATAAATCTATAAGGAA
>JAQQPU010006029.1:26058-37256 GCA_029168905.1 Artemia sp. Kazakhstan ARC1039 | reverse complement strand
CTTTTTCATTACGACTTTTTTCATACCCCAACACCAAGCAATACTTTTCAAAAGGCTTTATTATATCTTTTCAGAAAAAGTTCTTTTCTTAAGTTCCCTCCTAAACTAATTTTACAAGTTGAAGTACTCATCCTTTTCACCCACAACTTTACTTTACGATTTTTTTGAATACCCCAACACCAAGCAATACTTTTCAAAAGGCTTTATTATATTATATCAGAACAAGGTCCTTTCTTAATATCCCTCCTAAGCCCATTTTACAAGTTTAAGTAATAGTACCGGCTCGGTCGCTGCCTTGCCTTTGAGGAAGTGTCCAGCCCACTGAATGCCTTGTCTGAGCTCTGACCCAACCCCCCCCAGGACACATTTTTTCACCAAAAATATCAGGGTGGATCATAAAATACGCAAAAGAACCGTGTATTATAGAAAATCGGGGCTCCTAACATGCAACCCAGGGGGATAAGAGGGAGGGGAGTGATATTAGATGCAAATTTAAGATATATTAAGAGCTTTTAAGGAAATACCCCTTTTTCATGACGACTTTTTGCATACCCCAACACCGAGCAATACTTTTCAAAAGGCTTTATTATATCTTTTCAGAACAAGTTCTTTGCTTAATATCCCTCCTATACCAATTTTACAAGTTGAAGTACTCATCCTTTTCAACACAACTTTACTTTACGACTTTTTTGAATACCCCAACACCAAGCAATACTTTTCAAAAGGCTTTATTATATTATTTCAGAACAAGGTCCTTTCTTAATATCCCTCCTAAACCCATTTTAAAAGTTGAAGTGATGATACGGGCTCGGTTGCTGCCTTGCCTTTGAGGAAGTGTCCAGTCCCCTGAATGCTTTGTCTGAGCTCTGACCCAACCCCCCAGGACACATTTATTCACCAAACATATCAGGGTGGATAATAATATACGCAAAAAGGACCGTGTATTATAGAAAATCGGGGGTCCTAGTATGCAACCCAGGGGGTAAGAGGGAGGGGGAGTAATATTAGATGAAAATTTAAGACATATTAAGAGGTTTTAAGGAAATACCCCTTTTTCATTACGACTTTTGCATACCCCAACACCAAGCAATACTTTTCAAAAGGCTTTATTATATCTTTTCAGAACAAATTCTTTTCTTAACATCCCTCCTTAACCAATTTTACAAGTTGAAGTACTCATCCTTTTCACCCACAACTTTACTTTACGACTTTTTTGCATACCACAACATCTGGCAAGGTTCCACTTCAGTTCAGATTTTTCCCCAAGGACATAAATTTAAAGTTCTCCTCCAAATTTTTTGTAAAAGATAGAAAAAGTTATACATTGATCGTGAATGTTTCACCAAGAAGATAAGGAGCTCTACTTTCATTCTAAGATTTTTCCCAAAGACATTAAAAATTTAAAGCTATGTTCTAAATTTTAGCGTAGAAGATAGGAAAAGTTATACTATGATTGTGAATATTTTCCATGAAGATAAAAAGTTCCATTTTAATTCTAATTTTCTCAATGAAGTGAAGAAAAGCTCAAGTTCTCTTCTGAGTTTTCTCTATGAAAAGAAATAAGTTACAGATCAATTCTATTTTTTCCAGAGAAAATAAAAATTTTCTACTTCAGTTCAGATTTTTCTCAAAAAGATGAAAAAATTTAAAGTACTGTTCCAAATTTTTCATAGAAGATAGAAAAAGTTATACTTTGATCGTGAAAAGTTCAATTCTGAATTTTACCAAAGAATTTACAGTTCAATTCTAATTTCTCCAGAGAAAATAAAAAGCTTCCAGTGCATTTCTTAATTTCCCAAAGGCATAAAAAATTTAAAGTTCTATTCTAAATTTTTCCGTAGGAGATAGAAAAAGTTATACATAGTTGTGAATATTTTCAATGAAGATAAAAATTTCCACTCTAATTCTAAATTTTCTCAACGAAGTGAAGAAAAGTTCGAGTTCTCTTCTGAATTTTCTCAATGAAAAAGAAATTAGTTACTGATCAATTCTAATTTTTTTCCAAAGAATATAAAAAGGTTCCGCTCCAGTTCTGATTTTTCTCAAAGAGATGAAAAATTTCAAGTTCTGTTCCAAATTTTTCGTAGAAGATAGAAAAAAGTTATACATTGATTGTGAAAAGTTAGCTCAATTCTGAATTTTACCAAAGAACTTACAGATCAATTCTAATTTTTTCAAGAAATAAAAAGATTCCACTTCAGTTCTGATTTTTCCCAAAAGACATAAAAAAATTTTAAGCTCTGTTCTAAATTTTTCCGTAGAAGATTGGAAAAGTTATACTATGATTGTCAATATTTTCCATGAAGATAAAAAGTTCCACTTTAATTCTAAATTTTCTAAACGAGGTGAAGAAAAGTTCAAGTTCTTTTCTGAATTTTTTCAATGAAAAAGAAAACAGTTACAGATCAATTCTAATTTTTCAAAGAAAATAAAAAGCTTCCACTTCAGTTCTGATTTTTCTCAAAGAGATTAAAAAATTTAAAGTTTTGTTCTAAATTTTACCATAGATATTTCGATTCTGTATTTTTCCTCCAAGATGAGAAAAATTTCTGCTTTAATTCTATATTTTCTCAAAGAAGTGAAGAAAAGTTCAAATTCTCTTCTGAATGTTTTCCCTGAGAAGAGAAAAGGTTCCACTTTAATTCTGAGTTTTCACAGCGAAGTGAAGAAAAGTCCAAGTTCTCTTCAGAATTTTCACAAAGAAAAGAAAAAGTTACAGTCCAATTCTAATTTTTCCAAAGAAAATAAAAAATCTCCGACTTTTTAATAAACATTCTAAGCGTTTGAAATGCTAACGTATCTTAAAATAATAGAAATATACCAAAGTAATGCATAAAATATTTTTATTGAAATAACAACATGTAAAATATTAACATAATAACATGTTACATACATTATTATACATTATTAACATCATTGAACAACTTTGGACATGTTGAATTTGTTCCATAAAATAATTTATCATGTTCTCTCTTGATACTAGAGTTACTCGCGTCTCTTAGTTCATAAACACTAGAATAATCATTCATCCATTTTGAGTCATATACAATTTTCACTGGGATGTCACATACAGGTTCAATACCCGTTTCATCCTAGGTATTATTTGATTCATTGACTATATGATCAATAGTAGTAATAATGTTCAATTCAGCTTCATTTTCCATCAATTTATCATTATATTAATTAGTGATATTGTCTGCCAATGTTCTTTTTATTTTTCCGGCAATTTCCGGACAATTATTTTTCCGGACATTATTTTTACAGAGGTAACAGTTCTGGCAAGTTGACAAGGTATGATTTATGATGTTGGTGCAGCAGTAGGCATGTCTTCTATTTCCATTTGCATTCATTCGAAGGCTAACACCGGAAAGATGACGATAAGATCTATCAATCAATCAATCAATCAATCAATCAGTTTATTAATACTAAACTGTATTACAAACGTAAAGAAAAAATATTTAGCCCATGAAGCTTGGCTTGTTGTGGGCCTTACAATACAATAATAAAGTACTAAGACAACCATAAATATTACTCTAAATCAAACAATATATATGAAATAAAGATTAAAGAGAATAAACAATACCATACAATAAAAAAAAAAAAAAAAAAGAATAACGATATATAAGGGAAAAATACAAAAGGAGAAACACTAGGAAAAGTGAAAACAGGGAAAATAAACGAAGGAGAGAGAAATTACTAAACTGGAAATACACGACGAATAACTGCCTTTGCAGACAGAAATAACGGGACATCCGGTGAGACTGAATTCCATAATTGAATTGATTTATAAACAGGAGACCTCTGGGCTGCTGTAGATGAACGTTTGGGCAAAATAAATCTACGAGAAGAACTACGTAGAAAAGTAGAGTACCTACCTGAGCCTGTCCGTGAAAAAAATTGCTGTAGAGGCGGTGGAAGTGTACCTAGAAAAGCAGAATGCGCTAAATAAAGATTACTTTTACTCACAATGCGATCCAGCGGAGCTATTCCAGTATCATTATAAAGATCAGAGGAAGGGTAAAGCCGAGGGAGAAGAAAAGTAGCCTTCCCTGCCCTATTTTGGGCTCTTTGAAGTGAGCAGAGAAGAGACTTATTAGTATTACCCCAAACAGAGCAGCAATAAGAAAGGTAAGGAAATATAAAAGCATAATAAAGAGAAAGCATAACATCTGGGGGAAGAAATGAGTTAACCCGGTGCAACATTGAAGACTGGCGGAAGATGAGGGAACGGGTGTGAGTTATATGAGGCTTAAAAGAGAGAAAACAGTCAAGATACACACCAAGAAATTTTACCATAGCAGCTTGCGGTATAACATCATTCCCATAAGTCAGGATGATTGGCTCCCTTACATCTCTCATACGATAAGGGGTCCTGAAGTGTACAATGGCACTTTTTTGGCTGTTGAGAGTCATACCATTTGACCAGCACCAATCTTTTACTTTATCAAGAAGACCTTGAGCTAGGGAAGTGGCAGATGGCAAGTCCACTGCAGCAATGAAAAAGTTACTGTCATCAGCAAAAAGAATAGGGTGCACAAGGGGATGAAGACCATCAACGAGATCATTAATGTAAATTAAAAACAAAAGTGGTCCAAGCACAGAGCCCTGTGGGACACCCTTCAATATAGGCAAAGTAGTGGAAGAATTACCATTAACTGAAACATACTGAGATCTTCCCGACAGATAAGACCTTAACCATTCTAGTGGGACTCCATGCACTCCAAATGAAGATAGTTTAGACAAAAGAACAGAGTGGTCAACCATATCAAAGGCCTTTGAAAAGTCAAGAAATAGACCCAAAACACACAACCCTTGTCCAGATTAACACGCACAAACTCTGTTGCATCTGAGAGTGCATACGAGGTAGAGAAAGTGGGACGAAAACCATACTGATGGTTAGTTATGAGAGAATTTCCTGCAGTCGTGTTAGTACTAAAAACAAATGAAGAGAGTCTACAATACACTACTCTTTCAACAACCTTAGAAATAACAGGAAGAAGAGAAATGGGTCTATAATTTGAAATTAGAGATGAATCACCTTTTTTATATAAAGGTAAAACATTTGCAACTTTAAATAAATGAGGGAAAACACCAGAAGAAAGAGATAGGTTAGTTATGTGTGAGATGGGGTTAGAAACAAACTGACCAATTTTTTTTAAGAACATTATTACTCAAACCAAAACCATCAACTGAACGGCTACTTGGAAGCTGGGAAATAATACTATAAATCTCAATATCACTGCATGGGGAAAGGAAAAATGACTTTTCTGCTATGGGAAAACTACTTACTCTATTCTTGGGTTGAATGGGAACTGAAGGAAGAGTGGTGAAATACAAATTGAAGGCATTTGCTGAAGAATTTTTATCCACAATAGATCCATCAGCATTCCTGTAATGACATGGGGGGGACTGTTTGAGTTTCTTGCGAGAAATAGCTTCATTAACTACATTCCAAACCTTTCGCAAGTTCCCCTTACACTCATCAATTCGACGCGAAAAATAGAGCTTTTTGGCTGCACGTACTGAAGTCGTAAGTACATTTTTGTAATGTTTATACTTCAAAAGATCATCCTGTGTTTTACTTTTACATGCAACCTTGAACAGAGACGCCTTCATATGTGTAGCATTAATCAGACCTATGGACATCCATGGGCATTTGGGTGTAGAATTCCTTGGTCTCTTCCTAAGAGGAAAATGCTTATCCAATAGAGCTGCCATACGACACACAAATAAACTTGTTGCACATTCAACATCATTAGCTTCAAGAACACTAGACCAATCATTACTCTGAAGACTAAGAATTAAATTAGAAATTTCCTTATCTGTAAAAGTTCTAAAAGAAGATTCACCTTGCTTATTCACTGCAATCTCAGTATTAGGTACAAAAAGTGATAGATAAATAGGGAAGTGATCAGACAGATCAGTGAAAACAAGAACAGAAATAAACTTCAATTTTGGAGAATGAGAAATGAAAATATTATCTATCAAAGTGGCAGAATTTCTTGTAGGATCAACACGAGAAGGAAAAAATATTGAAGGAAGTAGCCCAGAAGAAGAAATTACATCAAACAGATGGTCACATTCATCACTTGATCAAAGGATAACATGTTACCAGAACCATTAGCTAGTATTATTTTTATGGTGGAATTCTCTATGAGTACTAACTTCTCTGGAAATGATACTTTCATATATCCACCATTTGCATGACGGAAATTCTTGGGTACTCGAAAGGAATTTAACTCCTCACTGTTATGACAACGTATGTATACAATCCCAATAAGATCTCCACTACTACTTGTTTCATAGTTCAAACATATCTCTTTATCGGCATTCAAGGCAACGATGACTTTATCATGTGCACACACTTTCCTCGGAAAATTCATTTTCACTTCTTTTTTTTTAAATATGATGTCGGTGTTTATCCCTCCAATGGACAAAAATTACTGATTTAATACATGCAATAAACTACATAGTCTCAATAACCTACCATGGAGTACCTCTGGGAAAGCTGCTTCCAATGTAAGAGCAACTATAGAGTACGTTTGCTACAGCCGCAAGCATATATAGCGAGAGAGACATGCAAAGTCGACATAGCTTTATTTCATTTTTAAGGTTAATTTACATTATTATTCCATTTTAAGGTTAATTTAGACTAGGTTACGTGCACACACGTAACCTAGTCCCTCTTACCTCCCTGGGTTGCATGCTAGGACCCCCGATTTTCTATAATACATGGTTCTTTTTGCGTATATTATGATCCACCCTGATATTTTTGGTGAAAAAATGTGTCTTGAGGGGTTGGTTCAGAGCTCAGACAAAGCATTCAGGGGACTGGACACTTCCTCAAAGGCAAGGCAGCGACCGAGCCGGTACCATCACTTGAACTTGTAAAATGGGTTTATGAGGGATATTAAGAAAGGACCTTGTTCTGAAATACTATAATAAAGCCTTTTGAAAAGTATTGCTTGGTGTTGGGGTATTCAAAAAAGTCGTAAAGTAAAGATTTGGTGAAAAGGATGATAACTTCAACTTGTAAAATGGGTTTAGGAGGGATATGAAGAAAAGAACTTGTTCTGAAAAGATATAATACAGCCTTTTGAAAAGTATTTCTTGGTGTTGGGGTATGCAAAAAGTCGTAATGAAAAAGGGGTATTTCCTTAAAAGTTCTTAATATGTCTTAAATTTGCATCTAATATCACTTCCCCTCCCTCTTACCCCCCTGGGTTGCATGCTAGGACCCCCGATTTTCTATATTACACGATTCTTTTTGCGTATATTATGATCCACCCTGATATTTTTAGTGAAAAATTGTGTCCTTGAGGGTTGGGTAAGAGCTCGTAAAAAGCATTCAGGGGACTGGATACTTCCTCAAAGGCAAGGCAGCGACCGAGCCGGTACCATCACTTCAACTTGTAAAATGGGTTTAGGAGGGATATTAAGAAAAGACCTTGTTCTGAAATAATATAGTAAAGCCTTTTGAAAAGAATTGCTTGGTGTTGAGGTATTCAAAAAAGTCGTAAAGTAAAGTTATGGGTGAAAAGGATGAGTACTTCAACTTGTAAAATGGGTTTAGGAGGGATATTAAGAAAAGAACCTGTTCTGGAAAGATATAATAAAGCCTTTTGAAAAGTATTGCTTGGTGTTGGGGTATGCAAAAAGTCGTCATGAAAAAGGGGTATTTCCTTAAAAGCTCTTACTATGTCTTAAATTTGCATCTAATATCAGTCCCCCTCCTCTTACCCCCCGGGGTTTCATGCTAGGACCCCCAATTTTCTATGATACACGGTTCTTTTTGCGTATATTATGATCCACCCTGATATTTTTGGTGAAAAAATGCGTCCTGGGGGGTTGGGTCAGAGCTCAGACAAAGAATTCAGGAGACTGGACACTTCCTCAAAGGCAAGGCAGGAACCGAGCCAGTACCATCACTTCAATTTGTAAAATGGGCTTAGGAGGGATATTCAGAAAGGACCTTTTTCTGAAATAATATAATAAAGCCTTTTGAAAAGTATTGCTTGGTGTTGGGGTATTCAAAAAAGTCGTAAAGTAAAGTTGTGGGTGAAAAGGATGAGTACTTCAACTTGTAAAATTTGTTTAGGGGGGATCTTAAGAAAAGAACTTGTTCTGAAAAGATATAATAAAGCCTTTTGAAAAGTATTGCTTGGTGTTGGGGTATGCAAAAAGTCGTAATGAAAAAGGGGTATTTCCTTAAAAGCTCTTAATATGTCTTAAATTTGAATCTAATATCACTCCCCCTCCCTCTTACCCCCCCCCCCCCCTCCTGGGTTGCATGCTAGGACCCCCGATTTTCTATAATACACGGTTCTTTTCGCGTATATTATGATCCACCCTGATATTTTTGGTGAAAAAAATGTGTCCTGGGGGTTGGGTCAGAGCTCAGACAAATCATTCAGGGGACTGGACACTTACTCAAAGGCAAGGCAGCGACCGAGAAAGTACCATCACTTCAACTTGTAAAATGGGTTTCGGAGGGATATTAAGAAAGGATCTTGTTCTGAAATAATATAATAAAGCCTTTGAAAAGTAATGCTTGGTGTTGGGGTATTCAAAAAAGTCGTAAAGTAAAGTTGTGGATGAACAGGATGAGTACTTCAACTTGAAAAATTGGTTTAGGAGGGATATTAAGAAAAGAACTTGTTCTGGAAAGATATAATAAAGCCTTTTGAAAAGTATTGCTTGGTGTTGGGGTATGCAAAAAGTAATGAAAAAGGGGTATTACCTTAAAGGCTCTTAATTTATCTTAATTTTGCAGCTAATATCACTCCCCCTCCCTCTTACCCCCCTGGGTTGCATGCTAGGACTCGCGATTTTCTATAATACACGGCGTATATTATGATTCACCCTGATATTTTTGGTGAAAAAATGTGTCCTGGGGGGGTTGGGTCAGAGCTCAGACAAAGCATTCAGGGGACTGGACACTTCCTCAAAGGCAGGCAGCGACCGAGTCGGTACCTTAGCGGACGGAGGCTGGATAACATTAAATCTACACTTGAAAATTACTGCTTTGCGTAACGAAAATAAATTATAAATAAAACAGCGGAAAAAGTTAATGTTGAGTTGTTGACCAAAAAACGGCCCTCTATCCCTCAAAGACGCTTTCTCCTCCCCTGGAGTCATCTCCCCTCATTTTACCTTAAATCGTGCGTGTTATTGTTTTTTTTATTTTATTCTCTTATAACCCATTTCATGTTTTTCCCATTTGCATTGTCCTGTCTGAAAACGATCTATTTTTTAGCGACTATTAATGTGCTCTACATTTGCACCTAGTTACAACCTAATATTTTCACTAGCTAATTTTGAAAAGAGCATTGTTTCACTCCCAAGAAAATGATATAACTTTTCAACATTATTAGATATCGCTAATAATGCATTCGATTCTGGACATGATGCATAAATGTTTCATATGACACCCAGACTATAGAAACAATGAACTTCCCAACGTTTCGTGAGCGTCTACAAAGTGTTTCTAGCCAAGAATTTTAGCAGGATGGTCAAACTGTGCTTTGACGATATAGGTTTCGAAGTGTATAATTTTAAAGTGTTGTTTCTTTTAATATGGATTTTATTGATGGATGTTTGCATGAATAGCTGAAGCGCTAAGGTTCGTAAATAGAAATAGTTATAATGAGGAAACATTTTAGGTCATGGGGAGACTTTAAAAAAAGGGGTAACATTCTAAATGGCATTTTTAATAATGTGAGGTAGAAAGTTACAGACTTGGATGTTCATACCATTCGCTTGTCTAAATCTTGAAAATCGAGGTCAATGTTGACGTTCTGCTAAGTCTTTTCTTACACATTCTTAACTCTTAATTTGAGCCTCAATATTGAAAATTGGGGTGTCCTCAAAAAGTTGGAATGGTGGGAAGGGGTCCTGGGGGCTGGGAAGAGGTGGCCCCTGGAGGTTGCGGTCCATTGTGATTAGAGTCTGGGATGGCTCATACTCATAATTCGTTCACTAATCCAATATTGTGTACTTGTCTATTACAGCGACCACAGAGTTTCATCCAAATGATCGTCTAAAATGTCTCAAACTGTTTCACCCAAAAAATCCCTAAAATGTCGATTAATTTGTTTCGCCCAAATAATCCCCTAAAAGTAGTTTCCGAATGTTCCTTTGTTTCGGCATTCTTTTGTGATGTAAGAGAAACCTTATGACCTAGAAATAGGTGTCATTGATCCTGTCCCGTTAGACACTCTTATCCAGCAATGATGTAAACTTCTGTTCGGAGTAATAGAAACATCAAACAAGTTGACCAACAAACAGAACTACGAAACAACATCAAATCATATAACCATCAAACAATATAACCATCAAATGATATAACCATCAAACAATACAACCATCAAACAACATCAAATAATATAACCATCAAACAGGTCTAGAAAGAGGTGTGGTCTTGTACGTACAGGGATTCTAGGCCTCTGATTGGATTAGAAATAAGACTTTTACCATGGACATTAAATCTCGTCCAGACTTTTACCAAGGACATTAAATCTCTTCCAGTTTTTTTACCAAGGACATTAAATCTCTTCTCTGCCCATATATGGAGTCCCTTCAGAAATTAGAGAAGGGTTCCTACTCACAAACTTCCAATCAAAATTTTGAGATAGCCATTTGGTTAAACGTATTTGAAAGGTTCGGAAATTATGTCTTTGAGTATAAAAAATCCCCCCCAGCCTTCAGGGCAAGGGTCCTATTGCATATGTCTGGTTTGTATGCAAAGTAACAAAAGAGACGAAAATTAACGAACGAGAGAGTAGTGAAGAATTATGGTATGCAAAGTAATATTTGGCAGGGAAAGTCACTGGTGATAAATCGCTAGGGTTGGCACCGTGATTGTGTGATTTTCGGGGATTCGGGGAACAAAAATTTTTTTGGGGGGTGACGCATAGATTTTCGGGGAAATACCCCAAAAATTGGTGATAGTGCAAGCCCTACTTGATTTCTAATCAGGAAAATCGAAATACTAAAGTACACGAGAAAGAAAAGCTCCAACTTTGCGGTTGACGCAGTAAAGAATTGCCGCAATATTATTTTAACGTCAGCCGAACGCCGCCGCCTCTGCCGGCAGCGGCGTAGTGACATTTCGGCGGCTTTCAATCGGGCCTCTCGTCAGCGTTGTTCGGTCGATCTGCCGGTGCGGCACCGGGGTCTATACCAAGGGCGGATCCAGG
>JAQQPU010006029.1:9110-25958 GCA_029168905.1 Artemia sp. Kazakhstan ARC1039 | reverse complement strand
TCAAAACGGGTAACCCCCCCCCTGGATACGGCCTTGGTCTATACCCCTCCCTCCCCCTCACACACACAAACTCGTCGTGTTTTCCCGAGATGTATCCAATAGATATTTTGAGACAGTCCTGTTATTCAAAATAGTCCAAACTTCATATAACAAGGCTTTTGAAGTTGATAAAAACCACCAGATTCTGAGGATGGGGGTTGTAAGTTATGCCCCTGGGGCATTTAAGGTTCTTATGGAAGGGATGGTTGTATAAACTTTAGAGGTGGCTCATTTGGTTGAAATTGGAAGTTCTAGTTCCCTTTTAAAAGTCAGTAGTGATGAAGGTCAAGTAGCCCCTCCCCACCCTTTGTTTTCACCATTGTGTCTGATTGAAATTGTGCGATGGCAATTTTGTTTAAAATAGTCCAAAGAACATATTACAATGCCTCCAGGGTTGGAACAACGCCCCCCCCCCCCAGAGCCCTGGAACAAGGGCTTTAAGTTTTTCTCTGGGGGCATATAAGGTTTATATGGAAAGGGTGGTTGTATTAAATTCAGATGGGTCTCATTTGATTTTAAATTGGACGTTATAGTGCCCCTTTTAAGAGTCAAAGTGATTTAAGAGAAGCCCTCCACCCCCATGCCCATCATTTCCCATGACAAACATCCGAACAAAGTTTTGAGACATCAAGTTTTTTCAGCATTGTTGAAAGGTTCAGTAATGACTGAGGCAACAATTTCACGGAGGAATTATGATAAATTTATTATTACTGATTTTGTAAGGGTTTTTTTTTCAGGCATAGAGAATTTTCGTAACCTGCTATATTTTGATTAACTTTTAAAAAAAAGGTGAATGACGTAATATTTACATTATTTTATTTGAAGTTTTCAGGTTAAATAGTTTTTATCTTAATGTATAAAATTGAAAAAGTGGACAAGTTTTTCGATTGAATAAGGACGTTGGTTAGAATTAGCCACATCCAAACAGAAAAACGGAATAAATTTTATTTTCAGCTACCTGTCTTGTAGCTTTGTGCTACAAGACAAAAAACGGTGAAAAAACGGTGAATGACGAAACATATACATCTTTGTATTTAAGATTTTCAGGTTAAATAAGTTTTATCTTAAAGTATAAAATTTAAAAAGTGCACAAGTTTTTCCATTGAATAAGGGCATTGGTTAAAATTAGCCACATCCAAACAGAATAAATGTTAGTTTCACCTACCTGTCTTGTAGCTTTGTGCTTGAAAATTAAAAAAAGTGAATGACGTAACATATACATCTTTGTATTTAAAATTTTCAGGTTAAATAATTTTTATCTTAAAATATAAAATTGAGAAAGTGCACAAGTTTTTCGATTGAATAAGGACATTGGTTAAAATTAGCCACATCCAAACAGAAAATCAGAATAAATGTTATTTTCAGCTACCTGTCTAGTAGCTTTGTGCTTCAAAACTTCAAAAAAAAGCAGGGAATGACGTAACATATACGTCTTTGTATTTAAGATTTTCAGGTTAAATAATTTTTATCTTAAAGTATAAAATTGAAAAAGAGCACTAGTTTTTCGATTGAATAAGGACATTGGTTAAAATTAGCCACATCCAAACAGAAAAACGGAATAAAGTTATTTTCAGGTACCTGTCTTGTGGCTTTGGGCCTGAAAACTTAAAAAAAAACGGTGAATGACGTAACATATACATCTTTGTATTGAAAATTTTCAGGTTAAATAATTTTATCTTAAAGTATAAAATTGAAAAAGTGCGCAATTTTTTCGATCGAATGAAGACATTGGTTAAAATTAGCCACATCGAAACAGAATAAATGTTATTTTCAGCTATCTGTCTTGTAACTCTCTGCTTGAAAATTAAAAAAAAAAGTGAATGACGTAACATATATATCTTTGTATTTAAAATTTTCAGGTTAAATAATTTGTATCTTAAAGTATAAAATTGAAAAAGTTCACAAGTTTTTCGATTGAATAAGGCCACTGGTTAAAATTAGCCACGTCCAAACAGAAAAACGGAATAAATGTTATTTTCAGATACCTGTCTTGTAGCTTTGTGCTTGAAAATAAAAAAAAAATGAATGACATAACATATACATCTTCGTATTTAAAATTTTCAGGTTAAATAATTTTTATCTTAAGTATAAAATTAAAAAGTGCACAAGTTTTTCGACTGAATAAGGGCATTGGTTAAAATTAGCCACATCCAAACATAAAAACAGAATAAATGTTATTTTCAGCTACCTGTCTTGTAGCTTTGTGCTTGAAAACTTCAAAAAAAAAAGGTGAATGACATAGCATATACATCTTTGTATTTAAGATTTTCAGGTTAAATAATTTTTCTTAAAGTATAAAATTGAAAAATTGAACAAGTTTTTCGATTGAATAAGGACATTGGTTAAAATTAGCCATATCCAAACAGAAAAACAGAATAAATGTTATTTTCAGCTATCTGTCTTGTAGCTTTGTGCTTGAAAACTTCAAAAAAAAAAAAAAAAAAAAAAAAAAAAAAAAAAAAAACCGTGAATGACGTAACATATATTATCTTTGTATTTAAGATTTTCAGGTTAAATAATTTTTATCTTAAAGTATAAAATTGAAAAAGTGCACAAGTTTTTCGATTGAATAAGGATATTGGTTAAATTAGCCACATCGACAGATCAAAAGCAAAGTAAGACCATTGGAATCAGTATGATGAAAAACCTTGTATTAAGTAATTAGAGTCCTCCACCTGGAACAACAAGAAAAATCACTTTTTCGCATGGGTAGCATTTCTGTGTCCTTTTTGCTTTTATTTAACCAGAGCTAGCGGGTTACCAGAAAAATATAAAACGATGTTTAATGGCTCATTCAAACGGATACTAAAATTTCTAGTGCCCTTTTTAAGCGACCAAAAATATTGTTGGGCAGCTAATTCCCCTCCCCAAAAATCCCCCCTTCTCCTAAAGTCGTCCGATCAAAATTATAAAAAATCAATTATTTTCAGTATAGTTGAAATGTGGAATAACTATACTTTTGGTGATGCCCTTGCACTTCATATTCTCTGAGAAAAGGGGTGTAAGTTAGGCAGTTATGGTCCTACAAAATCAAATAAATTAGATTAATAGAGTTCGTAGTTCAGTCGGTAGAGCTTGGACTTCGAATTTGGATGTCAAAGATTCAAGTCTTTAAAGGTTTTTTTTCAATCAGTCCACATTTTGCAGATAGGAGTTTAAAACTTCTACTCTGATACGCTGAATTTGATGGTGTGATTTCCATTAAGATTCTATTATTTTTAGGGGAGTTTCCCCCCTTTTTTTCAAAAACAAGGCAAATACTTTCAGCAGGGGCGTCCCGAGGAGGGGGTGGGGAGGGGCGCGCTGCCCCCTCAACTATTTTGCTATTCGGTAAAATTTTCGCCGACGGCGAAAATTTCCGCAGAAATTTTGCAAAATCGGCCGAAATTTAGAAAAGTTCTTGATTTATGCAGAAAATTCGGCATAAATCAGGTAGCGATTCGGTCAAATTTACGAAGATCCCCCAACCCCTCAATAAAATAAGCCTCAGGACGCCCTGACTTTCAAGGCTTGTAACCTTTGATGGGTAAGATTAAACTCAATGAAACTTATATATTTTAAATCAGCATAAAAAGCCCATTCTTTTGATATATAGGGAGATTTATTTTATGACAACCCGTCCTATGTCTCAGACGTCTAGACTTTCTATCCCAATCATTTTGTTATGGCTTTTCTGCTTCTTCTGCTCTTTTAGCTTGCATATCGCGGCTGCTGCGTGCACACCTCGTATGATGGAAAAATCCAATTGTTCAGGAAACGATAAAAACTAATTTGTTGGTACGATTTTTAAGATAAAAATACCCAAAAAATCCACATGACTCAGTGAGCATAGCAATTTGAAGTGGCATAAACAGCCCATACGAGGTGTGCACGGCTCCTATTTGCTTTATACGAGGTGTGATGATCGACTTTCTTCGAAAATACAAAATATAGGTGGTGTGCACGTGGTGTGCAAGTTCAACGTGGTAAAGAGACATTCTTACGAGGTGTGCACCAGTTCTTAAGGGTTAAAAATCTGTTAACGAGGTGTGTCAGGTATAATAACATTGTAGGCTATAGGCAATAGATTTAAAATCAGCTATTTTTATTTAAGACAAAATCATTCTGCTATACAAAGAAAACAAAAATGATTTGCAATCATAATGCATCACTTAACTTTGATAATCTTGTAGAAAGCATGAGTATCTCGTGGCAACATATCCAGCAACCCCATGCGGTCGCTTACCTTAGATGCATCAAGGCTAAGGGTTCCTTCATGATTTGGACGTATTCGAAGTTTCAGTTCTTTCACAGCCCGTTTTGGCAGAATTATCCATTCGTCCGTATGTCTGAGGTTGTAATAAACAGATCTATCGGGACAGTATTTATAAGCAACGGGCATGATGATAGTCGGGTCCTTCTTTTTACATCCAGGTCTATAACCAGGGTAATACTTCAATCTTGTGTAGTCCTTGAAAAAAGTATGATTCACCTGTTTTACTTGATAAGGGTAAGATTTGCGCCTTGCATTCTTCATCTTAGATGCATACATACTTGGAATGTAAATGTCTCTGTAAATGTGGACCCTGTCACACTCCATTTGAGTGTGCCCTTTTTCCAGTTACTTCTGCATTACTGTCACTCCATGTATAGAAGTGAAATCGACAAGTGCATTAGAAAGAATTCTGTTCCTGTTCTGATATGAACATCCATCGCTCCACGTAATAATTGTCTCAGCGTTTGGGTATGACCGTAACAGGTCTTCCAACCTGTCAATAACACGAAACAGATTCGGATGCATTCCACTGCCCTTCAGTCTCATCCCTCACTATTTTCAATGCGTCAAAACTTACAAGATCGCAAGAAGTCCAATTATATACAACCAGCTTCCGTTTGTAGTGGAGAAACGACACTTTTATGTTCGGACAAAGCAACGTACATTCAAGGTCATGAGTTGTAACCACAAGCACCCCTGAACTCCCTTTGGCTTTGTCCTTGTCACTGATTTTCTCAATCCTAGCTTCTTCTTTTTTTAATATGTGCTCAGAATACTCCTCTTCGACAAGATTCTTCAATTTAAATGCTATGCACCTGTCACACTGGTCCTTCTTTGGCTTGAAAATCCCAATGTCTTTCGCTTTCAATAGTTGTGTAAAACAGTCATAGCTAACAATATCAGCCTTTTCTTTCCCCATTTTCTCCCTGTAACCACAAAACACCTCTTTAACAGTTCCAAAAGGATACTGAAAGTACTTTTTCTTGTCCCAGGCTCTACAATAGTGGGATGGGAGCTTTGGAAGCTCATCCAAAACCTTCTCTGCAATTTGCTTTCTTTCAACAAAGCTAAGTGATCCCAATCGAATCCAATCGAATTGAGGTTTCTGGGTTGTTTGGATCTTGTGATGGATAGATGCCGTCCTTCACTGCCTGTTCAGACCAGTTCTTCACTTGCCATTCACCAATGCCAAACGTACTCAAAAATATTTGCTTGCAAACTCTTAGCATGCCTTCTGACGTTTTCAAATTGTATTTCAAGGTTCCTTTTCTCCTAGAAGGGCCAAGATCAGCCTCCTTGAATTTCTCACAATCGTCGTAAGTGACAAGTGTAACTATGTAGACCTTATTTTGTTCCCAGGATATTGTTTTCCCCTGGCTTTGATCTGTCTTTGTTCCTGCTTTTTCTAGATGATGCAATACTATTTATTACCGAGCTTTCTGCTTCTGCGTCCAAATTGTTTTTTGGAATATCTCCTAGACTTCTGTCGTCGACTGATGCGGTTCCACTTTCAAGGGCAGCTGTAATTGGTGATAAAATAGCACCACTTATATCCACTGATTCAGCCAGAGGAGATTCTGCAGCAACCCTTTTGTCTTGATTCATTTGAATTCCTGTTCATTTCTTGAATTCAGATCAGTATATAAAATGGACTGTCCGCTTAGTTCAGTATTTACTAGCTCTGCTTCATTAAAAGCTTCATCGGTTTGTTCTGGCAGCAAAAATAAACACAGACTTCTGTAAGTGAAGTGCTCTGTAATCTGCTATCTGGAACAGGGGGTGCAAGCTCAGCAAAGACCAAAGATTCATCTGCTGTAACCTCACTCTCGCTTCCTTGTTCCCTGACCTCTACTGGTTGAGGGCTGGCTCTGTCACATGCAAATCTGATTAAAGGAACGAGGGGTACAGAATCTTCATATTGTTCCAGAACTGGAAATGTTTTCAATGGAGAGTTTGTAACCCATTCTGCCACTCTTCTGGAGCATTCTGCAGTCCTTAATTTATTTTCAGGGTTTTGGTCCTGAATGACTGGAACTTTTTTCAGGGGCAAATTAGTGACCCAAGCTGACATTTGGCTGGAGCATTCTGGTGTTCCCAAGTTCTCACTTAAATGTTCACTTTCTCCATTTGAAAATGAAAATGCTCAAAATCCGGTGGTTTAAGAAATCACAAACTGAAAAAAAGAAAATAAAATGTGTCCATACAAACAGTGTAATGGAACACCACTTTCAACAACACACCATCTATAAATACTGGAACCCTCTCATTGATAGCCGCAGCATATTAAGTTCGAGGGTCTGAAATCTTTTCCCAAGGAAACTTTCAGAGGGTTTCAGTATCTGTAGAACGGTAGCATAATCATAGGCAGCGCAATTGCGCTGCCTAAGTAAAGAACGATGGGGCACAATGTATTGTTTATTTCTTGGTCTTAGACCAGGGCGCTTCGTATCGAAGGAGTTGTCGTAGAAATTTTGAAAAGGGCTCATTCGATTGGAAATTGAATTGGCTAGACCCATTTTTAATAGTCGAAAGTGATTGGAGGGCAACTAGCCCCCCCCCCCACACCCATCATTCCCCCAAACACATCCAATCAAAATTTTGAGATAGCCATTTTGTTCAGCGTAGTTGATTTCCACATAGAAAATATATTTTTGAGGTGGTCACTCCCCCACAACCCTCAGGGAAAGGGTTTTAAGTTATGCCATGGGGGCATATAAGAACGATGTCGGCACAATGTATTTTTTTTTTCCTTTAGACCAGGGCACTTCGTATCGAAGAAGTTGTCGTAGTAACTTCGAAAAGGGCTCATTCAATAGGAAATCGGAGTGGCTTGTGCCCTTTTAACAGTCGAAAGTGACTGGAAGGCAACTAACACCCCTTCCACGCCCACTATTTCCCGAAACACATCCAATCAGAACTTTGAGATAGCCATTTTGTTCAGGGTAGTTGATTTTTAGATAGAAAATATATTTTTGAGGAGGTCACTCCCCCACAACCCTCAGGTCAAGGGTTGTAAGTTATGCCCTGGGGGTATATAAGAACGATGTTGGCACAAGGTATTATTTTTTTTTTCTTTAGACCAGGGCACTTCGTATCGAAGAAGTTGTCGTAGAAATTTCGAAAAGGGCTCATTCAATTGGAAATCGGAGTAGCTTGCGCCCTTTCTAATAGTCGAAAGTGATTAGAAGGCAACTAACACCCCTTCCACGCCCACCGTTTCCCGAAACACATCCAATCAAAATTTTGAGATAGCCATTTTTTTAGCGTAGTTGATTTCCAGAAAGAAATTATGTTTTTGAGGAGGACACTCCCCACATAGCCCTCAGGGAAAGGGTTGTAAGTTATGGCCTGGGGGCATATAAGGTTTTTATAGAATGCATTGTCATAGAAACTTCAAAAAAGCCTCATTCGATTGGAAATTCAAAGAGCTAGTGCCCTTTTTAATAGTCGAAAGTGATTGGAGTGCAACTAACCCCCCTCTCACGCCCACCTTTTTCCCAAACACATGCAATCAAAATTTTAAGATAGCCATTTTGTTCAACGTAGTTAAAAGTTCTGGAAATTAGGTCTTTGTGGAAGACAACCCCCCCACAGCCCTCAGGGCAAGGGTTGTAAGCTATGCCCAGGGGGCATCTAAGGTTTTTATAGAACGCGTTGTCGTAGAAACTTCAAAAAGGGGTCATTCGATTGGAAATTGAAATGGCTAGTGCCCTTTTTAATAGTCGAAAGTGATTGAAAGGCAACTAAACACCCCTTCCACGCCCACCATTTCCCCAAACTCATCCAATCAAAATTTTGAGATAACCTTTTTGTTCCACGCAGTTTACAGTTCTGGAAATTTTACCTTTGATTAGAACACTCCCCTCACAGTCTTCAGGGCAAGTGTTATAAGCTATGAACTGGGGGCATATAATTTTTTTTTTTAAATCATTGTCCTAGAAACTTGAAAAAGGGCTCATTCGATTGGAAATTCAAAGGTCTAGTGCCCTTTTCAATAGTCGAAAGTGATTTGAGGGCAACTAACCCCCTTCTAACGCTCACCTTTTCTCAAAACACATTCAATCAAAATCTTCCTATAGCCATGTTGTTCAGCGTAGTTGAAAGTTCTGGAAATTAGGTCTTTGAGGATGACAGCTTCCCCCCCCCCCACAACCCTCAAAGCATAAATTATATTTTTGAGGAGGACACTCCCCCACAGCCCTCAGGGCAAGGGTTGTGAGTTATGCCCTGGGGGTATATAAGGTTCTTATAGAAAGTGTTGTCGTAGAAACCTCAAAAAAGGCTTATTCGACTGGAAATTCAAAGAGCTAGTGCGCTTTTTAATAGTCGAAAGTGATTGGAGTGCAATTAACCCCCCTCTCACGCTCACCTTTTTCCCAAACACATCCAATCAAAATTTTAAGATAGCCATTTTGTTCAACGTAGTTGAAAGTTCTGGAAATTAGGTCTTTGAGGATGACAGCCCCCCCCCACAGCCCTCAAAGCAAGGGTTGTAAGTTTTGCCCCTGGGGCATACCAGGTTTCTATAGAACGTGTTGTCGTAAAAACTTTAAAAAGGGCTCAATCGATTGGAAATTCAAATGGCTAGTGCCCTTTTTAAAAGTCGAAAGTGATTGGAAGGCAACTAACACCCCTTCCAAGCCCACCATTTCCCCAAAAACATCCAATCGAAATTTTATAAAATTTTGAAACCTGCAAAATTAGTCTGTTGCTAGAGCTTGCAATTGGGCCTAGATCTGAGAGAAGTATCCAACCTATTAAATTTAAAAGAAAATTGTATAGAATATATCATTCAGATATATTCTATATTCTATAGATCAGATATATTCTATAGGCAGTGTTCATTCAGAGTTCATGGTGAAAAGACCTGTTTTGGATTCAAACCTATTGCAAAGGATTATATCAATGCAGACGAAAAAAATAGCTTTCTCCTGGATTATAAACAAACCGGTGTGGCAAGTTTATCTTTAATGAACTTAATTTACTATTATTCAGCGCTCGTCGCCTGACCATCACGTGTGCTTCGCGTGTGTTGGTTTAAATTATTTTTGAAGTGAAATTATAACAAGATGAGCGTTTCCGAGCTTTTGTATTCACCGCTGTTGAACTTTGTTCTTGAAAATTTAAGTGGTGTTGATGAAGCCGTTATTTTACGGAAAGAAGTTTTTTAAAGATTTGGAAACTGATAAGACAGAGAAAGCAAAGCTATGGAGTTTTGTGAATGAAAATGATCCCCCTGTCAGAAGGGGCACTAATGCAATTCTCAATCACCTGCAAGATATTATAGACTTTATGAAGAAATGTGATGCCGATGGAAAACAGCTCCCTTGTTTTGTCATCAAAAGGCCAACAGAAGTCCCTGTTATCTCTGCTACAGCGTTTACACACGTCACAGCCAAGCTTACGAGCCTTGAGCAAGCGATTTCGCTAGTTTCTGCCAAGATTGATTCGTACAATCTGAACTTTCCTCAAATACCTGTGATTAGCCAACCTGCTGCGTGTGATACGCATACTACAATTTTGATCTCCGATCCGCCACCTGAGCATGGTGACCCGCTAAAGCGAAAATCAGTAATAGACTCAATTTCTGGTCATCAGCTGGTGTCCAGAGTGCGAGCGACTAAAAAGCGGTGGACGGTGAATATTGAGAAATCTGCAGCTGAAGATTTTTACAAATCAGCAAAGGAAGCTCTACCTGGTTCTAGTGTGAAAGTTTTATCTAAAAAACACACTGGTGTTACTCGAGAAGTCCCGTCTGATTTTGACCTTGAAATGCTACGGAACCAGTTTGGTATAATCGGGTCTAGTCGGTTTGGAACAAGCAAATCGGTTAAGCTTGAATTTGCAGACGCGATTACTAAAGGATCATTTCTGCGAAACGGTGTGAAGATTGGGTATGAAAACTTCCGTGTTTATGAGTTCAAGCAATTGCCAAAGTGTTGCTTCCCCTGGGCACTTGGAAAGTGCATGTACTAGTAGCACTACCAAGTGCGCTCGTTGTGCTGGACCTCATTTATCTACGAACAGTGATCGTTGTACGGAATCTCCGAAATGTGCCAATTGTGGAGGATCTCATCCTTCTTACAGCCTACGATGCCCTGTGATTAAGAAGATCACTGATAAGGTCTATTCTCAGAAATGAATCCGGACATAAGTATAGTCTCATTTAATATTAATGGAACGAGAGGCAAGGACGTATGTTAATTACGACGTTGTTTGTCTCCAAGAACATTTACTGACTGCCTTTAGCGAAAATTTCCTGAGACGAAGCAGTGATCACATTGTTTTTGTGCGTCCAGCTAAAATTACGCGTGGCCACCCTTCTGGCGGCTTAGCATGTGTTTTTAAGAAAAATATTTCTGGTGCGAGTCCTGTGCTTTTCCAATCGGATGACACTTTTCTTGCGGTGCGTCTTGGTAATATTGTATTAATTAATGTGTATCTGCCATATAATGATCGTTCCATTCGTTCACATTAGAATTTCTCTTGTGCTTGTAATGGTCTTAAAACTTTAATTCAAAAGATATCGGATAACGGGTTGCATTTTGTTATTGCTGGTGATTTTAATACTGATCTGGTTTCTGATAATGTAAGGAATGGTCAGCTTTTTGATTCTCTCCCGGCTTATAAAATTGTTCGGAAGTCCAATGATTATACGTATATTCACCATTCAGGTAGTAAATCAGACATTGATCACGTTATTTGTTCTGCAGCTCTTGTCTGCTCGCCAGTTACGGTTCATTTTGACGAGAATGATCTTGATCACCTTCCGCTGTCTTTTTGTTTATCAAAGTCTGTTGTTTGTTCTTGGAGTGTTGCTAAGAGTCGTGGTGTACGTTCTAAATGGTTTTATAAGCCTGATTGGAATGATGCGAATTTTTCTGTTTATCTTATAACATTGGCTTCACTTCTAAGTACGATTTATGTTCCTTATCAGCTTTTGCAGTGTAGTCAGAATTTTATTTATGCTAAATATAAAATAGACCGATATTATCATTCTATCCTCTCTGCTATGAAAGAAGCTGAAAAAATTTCTGTCCCAGTAAAAAGAATCCGAAAGAATACTCTAAAGCCTCTTTGGTCACTTGACCCTAACCTTAAGGCCTAGGTCCGGTAATGTTTTTCGTATTAAACAGAAAACTAAATTAGAATTTAAGAAGTATCTAAAAAGTGTCCGATACCGAGGGCTTGATTTTCCATCTTCGCCTAAAGATTGGAGGAAAGTAATTAATTCAAGTAAAACAGATGATTCTGATGTAAGTAGTAATGCTATTCCACCAAGTTCTTGGCATGAATATTATTCGAAGATTTCCTCCGTTTTGAATTATTCTGTTCATAGAAAGTTTGGTGAAGCGTTTGTTAAAATTGTCCCTAAATTTCTAAGTCAGCGCTTTGTTTTGCCTATATCGCGTTGTAAAGTTTTTAATGCTTTGAATCATCTTAAGTCGAAATCTATTGATGCTGATGGTATCTCTAAAATGCATCTAACTCCCCAATGTGTTGAACTTGTGTCACATCTTGCGCTTTTGTTTCAAATGTGCTTGGCATCTTCTGTCGTCCCGGAAAGCTTTTTGTGTGGCAGCGTGACTTCAATTGTAAAAAGAGGTAAACCGCCAACAGATTGCTCTTCTTACCGTCCAGTTTCTGTTTCTCGCAATACTAGCAAGGTCTTCGAGTATATTCTTTTACCTAATTTAACTCGAAATATTTCTTTCTTTGGTGAAAATCAACTTGGTTTCAGACCTGGTGTGGGGTGCCAACATGCTCATCGTGTCCTTTCTTCTATTCTACTTTCTAATTCTTCTAAGGGTAAAGGCGTATATCTCTGTACACTTGATCTTTCAAAGGCTTTTGATTTTGTTGTTCATAACCAGCTTTTCTTTTCTTTGGCTATTTCTGGTGTTAATTTTTCGGTTATTTACCTTCTACGGTTTTGGTATTCTAATTCTTACCTCCGCCTGAAATCTTCTCCAGAAACAACTATTAAAGTGCTTCGTGGTGTTAGGCAGGGAGGTGTTTTATCACCAACCCTGTTCAAAATTTGTATTTCTACTGTTCTGGAAAAGATATTTTTCCGGTTCTACTGATATTTCTTACATTGCCTATGCTGATGACAAAATGTTGATTAGTCGTGTTCATGGCCGTATATTTGGCTTTAAAATATACTTATTTATGTATCTATCTAATATGCAGAATAATTGTACCAAACACACTTTGCATGCAGACCGGCTATACTTTACCCCCCCCCTAATGTGAAAATCTATAGCCCAAATTTATTTCTAAAGTAACGATGAAACTAACGAAAAGACCGGTGTGTTCTCGAATTTTACACAGCGTAAACTTGAGTGAGTGGCGCATAATACACAAGTACAAAAAATTCCTTCCTCCTACGGAAATTAAAAAAAAATAAAACTCAAATAAAATTCTCAAATTTGGAAAGTCTTATTTTCCACGGGGGGTATTATCCTGGGGTATTTACCGGGGGATTTTTCAAGGGGTATTTTCAGCGGAAAGACTTTTCCAGGGGGGTTATTTTCCGGGGGGTAAACACCAACTACCAGAAAAATCAATTTATGGGAAACACGTTTATTCGTATACGTTAAAATAAAAGACTTGTAAAAATTAACTTTCATGCTCGGTTGGTCCAGTTAAGGAGTTGGGGTACCTTAAAACTATTTTGCGAGCCTCAATGTTGGCTGACCGTCAAATAGACAAAAAAAAACATTAGCAACTTACAACATTTTTTATTTTTATTTTTTTTCGTTTTAATGTCACTTTGGCTATTGAGGAATTTTGCAAAAATAACAACATTTCTGGGATGTATGTGGGGTGGAGGACGTACAAAAGCCCAAAGGCCCTGGTTGTGAACGTATATGGCTTCAAAAAAGCACAGTTTGTCTTATTTAAATTCGATTAAAAATTTTGAATTTTTGTCTCAATTCTTTAAGAATGAATTCTGAAACACAAGAATCATTTAATTAGAACAATAAGAAGCTATTTTAAATGTACTAAAAAGCTTTAGTGTGAAGAGCGAGGTATTAAGGAGGCAACCCAAGTCATATGCGCAGATTTGGCTCAGATTTGATTAAAAATTTAGAAATTTTTTCTTTATAATTTGCTCAACAACTTTCCCAAAAATGTCAGAAAAAAAGAACAATTTAGGGAATAATAAAAGAAATACGAATAAAAAAGAAATAATATCTAAGTGGAAAGTTAAAACAAACACACATTCATACAAGAAAAACTATTACAGTTATTTTGCAAAAGTTCTAAGAAACTCATTATGATGGTACAGCAACTGCGCACAATTCCAGAATAGTTCTGTAAGTTCATGTAATTCTCTTTTGTGTACTATCCATATATTTAATAAATATTTAATAAATATACATTAAATAATTAAAACTATATATTTTAATAAATAGTTTCGTAAATCCAGCATTAAAACATTCAATTTTATGTAATAAAACTCTCAGACTTAAAAAAGTCAGCGTAAAAATACTCAAAAACAGCGCTGCCATACATCGATGCCATTTTTCGAGTTTTTGGAGTTTTAAAGCCAAAAACAGAACAATTGTCGAATTATTAAGAGTACACAATCTACATACTCTTCAACTCAAGTAGCATAAATCAAATGTTAATGTCAAACAAAAGAAGCTGAAATATATTGCAAAAAATGATTGCTTGTTGGGATGGTTAAAGAAAATTAAAAAACATATCGAAAAAATTATGAATGCGCAGCTTTGTCACGTTGTTGCCAGTTGGAACTACATGTTTTTTTTAAGGGGAGATGGATACAAACACGGCACCCCTCATCCCCTGGATACGTCCTTGATTGCAATGTTCAGTTTCCTCTTTTTGGCATAAACTTTCTGACGAAGTCAAAAGAGATGGTTATCCCTTTCTGTACATTTTTCAAGATAAAACCTTAGATGAATTAATTAAAAAACAAGTTTATCTGGGGGAAGTAAAGAACGAAGTTGAAAGCAAAAACAAACAAAGATTATTGCTTCACAGTCTACCTACCATATATTGGTAAAACCAGTGCAAACAAACCAACTGATAATATTTTGCTAAGTTTGAATCATTATAGAAAACTAACGCTCTACTGAAAACATAAAACAATTTAGGAGTTCTTGTATAGTAGAAAAAAATAAAAGTCAGTATAACGAGGTTTCACTGGTGATTTGGAAAAATTTTAGAAAATGGGGAATTTTGTAGGGATTTTGGCACTTAAGATTTCAACCTTTTAGGCATGTCAAAAACATAAAGTGGAAAATCATTTACATATAGTATTCCTTATTGGGAAGGATACGGATATTTTTCTGAGGGGGGGGGGAATTTTCTGCTGAGGAATTTTCTATGGGGATAATTTTCCATGGGGAGAGAAGTTCCTGGGGGGGGGGGGTGAACTTGACAAGGACAATTTTTACACTGTGGAAATTTGCCAAGACTCCTATAAAAAAAAATATTTGTCTTACTTTCTCTTTGATTATTCAATTTTACATGTGAAGATATTAAGGGGAATTGACCGGGGAAAATATTTACCGGTATGGAATTGTCTAAAGTATCTATCCGTAAAATATTACATGTTTTATTGGTTATTGGAAAGTACACAAATATTTTTTTGGAGGGAAGTATTTTTGTTGGGGGAGCAGTTATTTTATACGGGGAGATTTTCACATTGGGAAGGTAGTTTCTAGATGTGAATTTTCCAGAGTAAATTTTATACGGAAGAAACTTTGCCAAAATTAATACGCAAATTCCGTTTTAATTTTTTATGTACGGTGAGCCAAAATTAAACCTTGTATTTAATTTCTGATCATTTTTTCAAATAATGCTGGTAAATAAGGCACCCCTTTCAACAAAAATTGTCTCTCGTGAAGGGAAACTCCTCCATGGAAAGTTCATTTCACGGTAAGTCCCCCCCCCCTTGCTGTAGAATACCCTTCGGACAATTCCATCGTTGCTGAAAAATATTATACGTAACGATGGGTAAATTTATAACTTATAGGATGTCAGAAGGGGCTATCTGCCCTCTAATATTTTTGGTCAATTAACAAGTAAGCTTACTCTCTTAATCCAACTATATCTGTACCGACCGAAATAGAAATTTATCACGAAAACATTGCAACTCTGTCAAAACTCAGATTTCTGAATAAATTATAGTCCAAAATTTTGGCAACTGACCACCTATATATTCTAATTCTAAAATTATAGATGGCGCTACAAGCTTAAACAAATCGCAATCGTTTTTGATTTTAGATGATGGACTGACTATCAAAGTGAAAGTGAAAAACTCTGGATTCCAAGTTGATAAATAGTTTGGCTTGAGTCCTGATAAATTCTATTCTTTTGATCTAGGATCTTATTATAGATCTAGTGATCTAGATCCATGTCTCACCACTCACGAAATAGAACAAGTAGAAATATGGTATCCTCTTACTTAAACATCAACCAAGTTTCCGTCGCAACTGGGGTGCTGTACTAACAGGGAAACTATCAAATCCAGAGCAATGCTGTGTCATTTAATAGGCTATTATCATCTCGAGGGGTGCAACTCCTCAATTTCACCCTAAAGCGATATTTGTAGTCTCCATTCTAGCTAAGCAAGCTCATGAAAAGTCCACTTCAGCATCACTATGAGGCCAGGCAGGCAAGGTTTCCCTTTCAAGCATAGAGGTAGGAATTTACGACAGAGGAGAGGGAAGCCCTAAACCATCTCACAAAACCAGAAGAGCTCCAGCCTCTTAGACTCAGGCTATCCTCATTGAAAATTGAGCTTAAAAATATGATTTACAAGAAAACTGACTTGATAGGCGTATTTTTATACTATTTTGGCAAGTAAGAGTCTGTAAGAAACGTCAAAATTCCTAAGCAGTTTTTATTGTAAGCCTGTGTTACCGATGCATGGGGAATGACAAGAAGGTGTCAATAACAAGCCAAAGTAACTTCTCATGCTCTCTCGTGGACTAAAGGCACTATGAAGCATGATTTTACACTTTATGAAAGAAAAATATTTAAATTTTATCTGATGCTGTACCTTACAGCTGAGGTCCTCTAAAACTGAGCAGCTTCATCCATGTTGATATTTTCCACATTCTTGAAATATTGAAACCAATTTGACATCATTGGCCATGCAAAAATCTGCGCATACATAAATATGACCGCCGTAGCTATCGAACAATTCATAAATACGACGGGCGTTGGCATCTATCATCATCTTGTTCCGTACAAATTCCTGAAAAAAATATAAATAAATTCAAACACGAAGCCATCTACATTCAATTTGGCTTTAAATGAAAACAGAACATAAACAAAAGAAGAGTCAAAAGTAATAGCGATAGCTTCTTTCCATTAGACATACATGGGCCATTAGAAACAAAACTCAAACTGATTATTACCTTTTTTTTAAAAGTCTGACTGCTACAAACTAATTATTCCCGAGCTGACCCTTAATTTATTTTTCAGCTAAATTCCTTGAATTTACGAAAAATAAAATTTATTTCTCATACTTTACGAAAAAAAGACTCTTTAGTTTGCATTATATATACCCA
>JAQQPU010006028.1:5096-16916 GCA_029168905.1 Artemia sp. Kazakhstan ARC1039 | reverse complement strand
AGTCCTGCCTAAAACTGTTTTAATTACCGTTATTAATTTTCTCCGTAGAGAATGGGTAGAACAGTGTATTTTCACTGTTCATGGTTAAAAAAAGTAAGTAAAGAGTCACCCCTCTCAATGGTAAATGAAATTCCGAGAATTGAAGCACGTAAAACTTATTAAGTTATAACATTTATATTTAGTTAATCAGAATTCAGTCAATTAAGTTTTATTTAAAGGTTATAAAACAAAGATTGTGAGCATGAGAAAGGTTGGCTAATTAAAGAAACAGGCGAAAGCACACACTATAAGAAAATGTCCAATCTTGATGGAAATTGCCCCACCTAGTTCAACATATTTGAAAACCTTACCTATCTGATGAAAAGAATATCTAATGAACCTCAAAATATGTAATTACTTGCTTTCATTAAGCGTCTCCCTGTAGGTCGTATGAAAAACCGTGTTAAAAAAAGATATATTCAGAAAAAAAATACACATCTGCTTCTGGAATCCAAGAAATGATGTATGTCTGGGGACCAAAGATAGTCGAAACGAGGTAAGAGTATCTTATCTAAGTTGGTGGGACACCGGTAAACACCTCCCCCGCAATGGCCCCCTTTTTAAGCTTCTGTTTTGCCACCTCTGAAGAGGTTTGCCAAAAATCTAAAGTCAGTCTTGTAGATTCATCCGAGTGTGATCAACAGCGCCCTGCCTCCTTACATGGTATTTACTAGAACTATTCTAGGTATGAGATCTTTAACCATCTGGCTCAAAAGTTAGTTTTGCTGGATAACCTTGTATCTGGGAACGTTCACAAGGGGGAGGTTGCCCCCATCGCTCAAAATCTAAAATTCTCCCAAATTTCTGGACACTTCTTATTCAACTGATCAAACAGTTTTTTTTTTTATTTCGAAAATGTTCATGTTCATGTTCAAAATGTTCATGCCTGGCTGTACTGTAAGCAGTGTTGGTAGGCTTTATTTTTATTTAACTTACGTTAAAGCGCCAAATTTTCATCTCTTTGTAGTTCTTCAAGCTCTTTAAATATACCCGAAAGTAAAATATACCCGAAATATACCCGATATACCCGAAAGTAAAAGATTCAACCCCCCCCCCCCCAAAAAAAAAATAATCCTTCAGTATTAAAAAGCTGTTTAGATGGCAATTTATCGAAACCGGTTTCGAAATCTACTTGTATACATTCACCTCCTTCGAACACATAAACTAAAATCTTTGACTTTTCTCTTATCATCAGATGTCTAGCACATTCCATTCTTGAAGAGTCATTATTTGAAATTAGACATTATTGAATAGTCAAGACTGACAATAAATAACGACTTTTAAAGTCCCAGTTGACTTGTGGATGCTACAGGGAGCTTGGTAATTGTACTAACAGAAATGGGCATACAGGGATGGCTCGAAGCACTCAGGCTAGGGGGGGGGGGTGAGAACCCTCATTTAAACGACTTGTACATCATATTCTACGACTCGTTATTACCTACAAATTTCACAGACAATAGTGTTTTATCATTTATACTTATCTACGGGAACAAAGAAGGACAAAAACGGAACACTACATGCGCAAATACACAACTAAGAAAAGCTTAAATCTGGATTCGCCTCTTCTTCAAATTGACCAACGCTGAACAATCTTGTTTAAGTCTACACCATCGGTGAGGTCTTTCTCACTCGCCAACAACATGAGGGAATCCAGTCGAGAATCAAGCATGGCTGTTCTCAGCCAATTCTTCACAAACTTGAGTTTGCTGAATGTTCTTTCGGCAGCTGCAACTGCAGCAAGTGCAGTCGCTGCCAATTTGCAGAGACGACTGGCTCGTCTCTGCCAATTTGCAGAGACGACAGGGCATACCTCTTAGGGCTCGTCAGTTGTAATTTCGCCCATACTCATTAACTTGTTGCGGCTGTCCTTTTACATGATATAAAGTCTACCCCTCCACTAAGAGCAACCATAGGTAGAGGATGGGAGTTTCAGACTAGTTGGACTGGAGTGAAGAGGTGATGATCAAAACATACTTAAATACCTATTTAGGATGATCAAACGCTTGAATACCTATTCACAATTAGTTTGGTACAGATTGACAATCGGGAAGTAAGGGAGAATTTTCTTTAACTAGTAATGAAACTAAGAGGCCAACATTTTCTCCCTTTTCTGACATTCCCCCGCACTTTCTTCCCCCAAAAATTTCATAGAAATTGTTGGGGGAGGGGTAAAATTTATTTTTTCAAAATCTACGAAGAGGGGATTTTTCTGTATTTCTTTGATAAACTTACCAAAAAAGGCATTTTCAGAATCTGGGAGTGAGGGGTTAGGGGGTTGAATCCCCACTTATTGATGCCCCTGCTAGGAGATATTATTTATTCAGCTTCATACATAGGTGGGAGGGGGGGGGGTATTCATCAAATCTCATGACATTTACGATTCTTTATAAGTTTGTAAGATTTTCATTGTAGCTCGGTGCGTTTTTTGCCCCCCCCTCCTCCTGTCATATAATTTCTGAAGTAGCTGTCGAAGTTTTTTAATTCGTTGTCAAATTTATCCTATTAATATTGCTTTTTCGCTAATTGTCACTTTTTCACTGGGTAGTTTTTTTTGTATTTTGCATTATGCTCTGTTAAAATCCTATGTTTTTTAATTTATATCTTGCTCTTATTATCGGTAATTTGATTTTTTTGCCTTTTCCATGCTAAAACGTTTTCTTATTATAAAATTGCCTAAAAAGTCAATAAACTCTTTTACAGGATGTTGATTTACAAAAGATAATTTCCTTTCGACTTTCATCTTCAAACCTACCTCAATAGCAATTCTACTGTTGTCTCTACTTCATTGTTCAAAGTACAACATAAAAAATACCTTTACCTCATAACCAAGAAAATCTTTGAATCCCCCTGTACATCGATTTTCTTTTTGTCTGTTGTTTTTTCGAATTCGTGCATTTCGTATTCCATTTATTTTGGTAATCCTGCTCAACTGTAATTTTTTGTTTTCCTTTTTTATTTCAGGCCGAAAATTAGCTCTTACAGGATTTGTCACAGCCCTTTCTTTTGCGTTGCTAAAAGAATCTAATGCTTGTGACCACTCTCCTTAACAATAGCCAAAATTTTGTCAATGTCATTTTGTTTAAACTTGTCAAAAGGTCTAGTAGCTATGCCTCTAGGGATGCCATGCCCCCTCGCCTCACAGCTCTGGGGCAATTATTATAAATTATGAAATTCATCTATTGTTCACATGTAAGATTTATCAATAAGAAAAGGGGGAAGTTTTGATTCTGGGCACATCCGAAAAGACCAGGGGTGGGTTTTTTTTTTTTTTTTTTTTTTTTTTTTTAAACGAAATAAAATGAAATTATTAACGTAATTTAAAGTTTTCAAAGCTAATCTTGCTTTTTTAGCAGCTAGTCTTTTTTTTTTCTTTTTTTTTTAATTCCCACCTCCTCTCCTCTCGGTGACTTTCAAATTTTCTTTAACAATATCTCATAATTTATTTAATGTCACCTACTCTTTTCTTAAAAAAAAACATCTTCAAAAAAAATCCATATATTAAGTTTATATAACATTGAGCATTCCAAAATATATCAGGTTATAAAAATAGAGGTATACTACATTTCAAATTTCATATACCTTTTAGGTTCATCCGATATCTCAGGCTGCCCTTCCCCCTTAGGGCACCCCTTCCATCGTGACCTTAAATTACACTTTTCAAATCCTTTTTCATCAACCTCTATTTCCCCCGATATATAATTTACTTTTACCCCCATCCCCCAAAATAACAATATAAAAAAAAAAAAAGAGAGAGAGAAAGAAATGAAAAACTCTACCTTTACAAAAAAAAAATACTAATAGGTAGAATGTCTCATTATCCCTTCAATTCATTTCCTTTACCTTTATTGCTCATCTTACTTTTCCCCTTTGGCTGCTCAATTCTCTTTAAACTTTATCTTTATCCTACTTTTAAAACTTCTCAAATCTCTTTAAAACTTTATCTTTATCCTACTTTTAATACTTATTTCTTTATCATTCTTTTATTCCTTTTTTAAATAACAACAATTCAATTTCTAATTAAAAATTCTTACAAAACTTTTTTTTCTCTCTTTCTCTTCCTTTTCCCCCTTTTCTTCTCTTTTTTCCCTTCCTTCTCTTTTTTCCTCTTTTTTTTCTTTCTCCTCCCCTTTTCTTTTTTTTTACTCTCTTCTATACACCTTCACTTTTTTCCTTTCTTTTTGCCTTTCCTTATATTTACTAGCTTATCCCACTGAACTCTTACCTTTTTCATTACCTCTGTTGGGTTCGTATCTTTCATTTTCGATTTCCAAACATAATAGCTGAAATTTGTGAAAATGTATGTCAAATCTTCGTGTTTTTTCGCTTGATTGGTTTCCATGCATAATTTTAATTCTACAATCTTTTCTGCGTTGACCAGTTCCTCATTTTCTTGTATTTCACTACTTAACAGTTGTTTCAAATCTTCTAATTCTGTTTTTACGCTTGTGCACTGAAGAATTAAATGTTCAAGTGTTTCAATTTGATTTCCACACCTTCCGCACATTCCAGTCGACTTGGTGGGGTCTATCCTATGTTTTCTCTCTTCAGTTGGCAGTATTTTGTGAACTTGGAAAAACGCATGCTCTTTAACCTTCAGCGGTAAGAAACTAGAGTGTATCAGGTCGAAAATTTTTTTCAGTTTTTCATCGTCAAGATCACTCGTCTCTAGAATTTTTGCTGGAGGTAGGTTTTCCTGCGAAATGAACCATTGTTTCATATCCTTTTTGTTGATTTTTTTGCTATCAGGGTCTGCGATCCTTTTTTCCAGCAATTCTTTAACAGTTCCGAAATGTTTTTTTACCAAGTTTGGGCAGTCACTCCTTTCATTTCTTACCCATGCGTTATACCAATTTTTCATAGGGTTTGTTTCTTCAAACTGGATTTCTTCGATTATTGTTTTCATGTAAAGTTCTTTTATCTTGGCTTCTGTGTTAATTATTTGTAGTCCTCCTTGGCTTTTCAGTAGAAACATATCTGTAAGTTTAAGCTTTGGAGGGGGTTTTCCGTACCAGACGAACTGATATATCATTGATTTTATTTTCTTCTGTATGCCTTTTGTGGGGTTTGATACTGAAGCGAAATACCATATCACTGGACAACAGTAAGTATTAACGTATTGGGCTTTTTGAAATATTGTGAAGGCTCTTCCATAGCCGTAAGCAAGTGCCGATTGAAACTTCTGCAATGTTTTAGCCCAGTTTACTTTTTCAGTCTCTTTCCATGTTTTTCTCCATTGAATACCTAAAACCTTTATTTCATCTTTCCTTTCTATCCCGCCAATAAACTGAGGTTCTCCTTCGCTTAAACACAGGACTTCGCATTTTTCTTTGTTTAATTCTAGTTTGAACAAATCGCAGTACTTAGTTATACAATGTAAAGCTCGTAAATAATCCATGTCTGTTTCCGTGAAATTCGTGAGGTCGTCGACAAATTCTTCTAGCTTTTGTTGGGTCCCTCCTATCTCTATTCCTTGTATCTCTTGCTCCAAATATAGCAACAAAGGGTCAATATATATTTCGAACAATAAAGAGCTTAATGGGCATCCCTGTCTCACTCCTGTCTCTGCTTCAAAGCTATCGCTTTCCATATTACCTATTACAATGAGCCATTACAATTACACCACTGAACATCAGACCCTCAAATTTTACCATTTTTATTATATTATAGATTTTATTCTAATTTCAAATAGTCTATCATCGTAGGTAGACATTTTTCGGCAATCGTCTTCATTGGCTTTGATACCATTGTATCAGCATGTGTGACATGTCATAATAAAATATTGATTAAATAAAGACCCTTTTCGACTACAAAGTTCTTGTGTCGTCTATCCTGTGGCAGCTAGGATCAATCATTGGACCATATATGTCCAGACAAAGAACAATTCAGGGGTTAACCACAAGACTGCCATAAGCGACAGCCGTAATTTCTTGACGAGTTATTCACAATTTTAGTTTGAATGGAAAAATGTAAAACTTGGCGTTTTTCCAAATACGTTTATGATAATGCGCTTGGAATTCGTCGAGACGAGTCCTTGAACTCGATTCCGTTTAACACATCTTAACGTGGGGGATGAGGGACAGAGGGCTTAGGAATAAAAAGAAATGTGGGTGAGTCGAATAGTATGACATATTTTTATTTTCATGAAATGTGCATGCATGTTGCAGAAATTGTAAGGTTATATACTTGGTTCCCTCGAAGACCTTTCTGATTGCTTTTTTTTAGATTTTTCTTTCACTTATATTCAGTAGAAGGCTTATTTCTGGACATGGTTAAGTGTGTCATGCTATCCCCAAGTGGATGTTAGTATTGACACATGTTGAATCTATCATGGCACATCTATTTTTGCCTTTTGTTATTCTTTTTATTCAAAAATGTATTAAACCAAAGCATAAAACTTGAACAATCCTAAGCTACAGGCCTTCAGATCAACATGAAGCGAAAGCTGCTGTGATAGGGAGCTGATTCCACCGCTGATGTTTTGGGTCATGCAGAACTAGCTCAACATCTTTTCTTTTAATGAATCATACAGATTTGGTACTGTTAGCAAACTTGCCGGAATTGATATTCGAGAACTCGACTGCTAGGCCTTCCTTGTATCACTGGCACTGTCTTCACATTTGCTTTATTAGAGCAGGTAAACTGCTATGATAATAAAATAGTTGGCTGATTTTCACTTTAGTAATGACACAATTTTACTAAGATGTAACAATTGTCTCTGATTTCGATTGAAGATTCTATGGACTCATCTCCTAAATATTTCAAATCATAATCTATCTGTAGCTGAGTTTCTCCATCATCAAAGAGGACTTTTGATGTAGTAGCTGAAGCTCAGAATATTTTTGTAGTATGGCTTGTTTCTTATCCCTTTTAGATTTTGAGCCTTCCTTTTCTTGCCCGTGATCTCATTTTATCTCAAGCTTCACTTTAACTTGAGCTTTCGCTGGCGTTTCAATCAATTCCCTGCCTTTTATCTCTTTCTTAGCCCTGGTATTCTTACTAGCCTGTTGAGCATACGCCTTTTGAAATAGACAAAAATGTTCTGGTAAAATAATATCTGAACATGTAGGACTGGTTCTTGGGAAGGTATTAAGATCATTCTAAGTTGTGCTGCTGTTTACTTTATCGGGATTCAAACAATCAGAAACATAGCAATCTCATTTACAGCACAAAGAAGAGAAAGAGAGAGAGAAGAGGAAGAGAACAGGAACAAGAAGAAGAAAACACTTCAACATAAATCATCAAAAGCAATACTTTTATTCGAGTACAGTAGTAACATTTTAAGGAATTTATAAAAAAAAAAAAAAATTCTTGAGCATATTTATCTCGAGTAATTAGTCGGAAACCTAAACCAATCTTGCACCAAACCATCTCTGGAATACACGGTGATACAAAGTGTCTTTTTGTGGATGGTGAAGGCCTCTCTTCACAAGAGTTCAGAGGCTATTATGATTTTCTTTTGTTGGCATTAAAGCTTTTTCAAATCGGAAATTCTTAGAACTCCCCCCAAGGTTCCCCGGACCCTAGATCCACCCCAAATATTCCCGAAAAACTTTCACATTTGCCCCATCGTGACTGGTCAAGTCTATCGCAAAGCTCACCTGATGGGTCAAATTCAATTAATAAGACAATGATGAGTGTGGGGGCTAATGTCACTATCGATGATGAAAATCAAAATGGCTTTCAAGAGGTCCTTTCTAGGAGTCGCAAAATTTGAGGGTCTGATGTTCAGTGGTGTAACATGAGAAGACAGGGATCCATCTTTTGTCTATTTTGTACAATTTATTTCTAATTTTAACTGTCATAACCTCAATCGACTGAGCGATACTATTTAAAAATACTTTCCAAATAAAGGTTTCCGAAAAATCATGATAATTCAAGTTGCAAGGGCCCCACAGTACATAGCCATGATTTTAAATGTGGGTAGCATGATCACTTGTCAGTTTTAATTGATTACTTAGGCTATCACTGTCAAATTACTTTCAATTTTCATAAAATAATCTGGCCAAAGAGTCTGCTGGATGAAACTAATCATTTTTATACAACTCTGAAAAAGTTATGCCAATTTTGCCTCTCACAAACAATATCTGTCTTGGCTCTGCCCTAATTAGCCCTTGCTTGGCTCTTAAGTCTTCCATCAGATTGATCAAACTCAAAGTTGAATAATAAACGAAAACTCTCTTGTGAGCATTAGAAACGGGTCTCCGTTAACAACGGATTCCCGTTGAATAATGTCAAATTATTGTTTTCAGGCTATGAGTTACCGACACTTGTCAAAAATACACAGTAAAATCCATTAGTCTCTGTTTTCATTTTATGCAACAAAACCTGACCCATTGTCTATCTATCTTTAGCAAAGGCTGAAGATGTTAAAGAGAAAAGCTTCTGCAAACCCAGAATTTGCCTCTAAACTTACCGTATGAACTTTATTTTCCGGACTCCACTTAACAACAAAAGCATCATCTTTAGGAGCAATAAATACATCGACACAACCAAGCGTTACACCTGCTATTAATCGAATATCCACGTTCATAAATTTGGGCTGAATAGCGAACAAAATCGTGCTCTCTGCTGGTAAATGACTTGGCTTAAGATTACAGTTTTCTAGAAAGAAACAAATGTGTATTTAAAGCAGAAAACAGGTCACTCAAAATAGTTCATCATTGGAAAATCAGGAAGGAATAAGCATCGGGCTGCAACGACAATAAATCGGATAACAGACACAAAAAGATAGTCCTCCATTTATGACCACATAAACACAAATAAAAAGTGTAGGAAACTACTGGAGTGATTCCTCGCAAGTTTTGCTGCTTTTGGTGATTCGTTGGGTTTGGTGGTAGTGGGGGTAAATCGGGGTGATCTGTTAATGATCTATTGTTCTCTTGGTTCGAAACCACTGATCCAGTTCGATTTTTTCTTTTTTTTCGGTCAGTACTCAGCTTCGTGGCTAGCCTCATGGCAGATAAAGCACAATTTGGGTTGCGTTTCGTAACGAACGAATATTTTCTCATTGTTCCACATGATTGATGGAGGAAGATCTTTTGTTATATTCATCAAAGCTGTGGCTCGGCCAGTGAAAACTTTAATGAGTCCTACTCCTTCGATTTTTTTCCTCCGGATATTTAAAACGTCTCCATAGCCTGCAAGGACCGCTGTGATATCCTGCTCTGTTGCCTCGCCCGGCACGCGCCTCAGAGTAACCACAACTGGTCTTTTCCCTACTCTGTCGCACGTAACAGGATATCTTTCGTTATTGAAATTAAATTTTAGGTCTTCTTCTTTCCATTGTTCGCACATTGTGTCTGCAATAATGGGGGACGCCAGCGTGACACGGACTATGCCAAGCTTTCTAAAATCATCAGAATCTATCGCTCGCACATTTCCAGCATTCAGGTTTAGAGATTTTAGCCATCGATGTATATCCAACTCTAAAATCTCTTGGGCTATATTTTCTGGTACTGCTCTAAAGCTGAAACACACTGTTGCCTTCCCCATATTAGGTTCTGACGTTCTAAAATTTTCAGAGCTCAAGTGAGGGGTTTTCTGTTGTTTTGAAGCCTCAACGTTGCTACGATCTGGGTCACTTTTTTCTTCTAAGTTCCGGGGTCACTTCCTCTATAGGTTCTGACGTACTAAAATTGTCAGAGCTAAATTGATTGGTTTTCCTTTGATTTGAGTTCTCAACCTTGCTAGGACCTTGGCCACTTATTTTTTCTAAGTTTATTTTTCTTCCAAGTTTCTTGGTCACTTCCTCAATAGGTTCTGACGACTTTTTTTTTTTTTTTTTTTTTTTTTTTTTTTTTTTTTTTTTTTTTTTTGTCAACCAATAAATCCGTGTGGCTTTTCTAAATAAGGAATGTATGTGGTAGGTTTTGAATGGATCAGTGATAGTTATCAGTCAGTTATAGTAGATAGTAGATCAGTCGATCAATGGATAGTGCATCAGTTTTAGTAGATCAGCCAGGTAACAGATCATATAACTAGTCCTCCCGGGTTGAACTTTGCACACAACTCCCAATTTTAACATTAAAGTTAGCAGAATCTTCTATAATAAAGCACAATTGAGTGCAGTAAAATCATGCATATATTCAAGAATTTATTCACAGGGGAATGGGGGAAACATTTTGTTACGCGACAAGTGCTGAATAAACTAAAGCGAAACGCGCCAATTATTTCAGAAGTGAAGGAAAGCATTGGTAAAATGGCCAAAAACGTAATTTTCCGAATTTAAGAGGGCCTTCTTGCCCCTATCCAAGTGTAGATGCCAAATAAGAATGACTAGCGTGGAAAGAAGAGTCTCAAATATGAAAAGAAATAGAAAATATAGCAACTGGTTTTAGCCTATATTATCTTCCCGTCCTATATTAAATATGAAATAATTGAGCTGAGCTCTACAAAGAACATTTAAGGCAAAGCATTCTTGGGCTAAGAAACAGGTACGTCTAAAAAAGTAACCAAACATAGAAATTGAATTTCTGTAGACTTTATAAGAGGACAGAGACATCACATTTGGAGATTTCAATTTTCAACCAATAGTTTGATCGTTAGGTAAAAAAATGGGTGGTTTATTGAAAGTGGTGCTAGGTGTCCCCACCCCCAAAGAAATTCAACCCGTGAAAAAATCCCTCTTTTGGAAAATCCCCCCCCCCCCTCCCCAAAAAAACTCTCCCATGGAAAATTCCTCCCGGATAATTCTCCCCCATATTCCTGCTGGGTAATTTTGGATGTTCATTAGAAGGCAAAGCGTTGCCTATAGTAAACAGACATAAGACTTCAATGCATTACTATTTACTTTTTTTTCCCCAGAAGCATTTCATAGTGAAGGGATAGTCGTATAAGCTTCGGAGAGGGATCATTCAGTTGCAAATTAAAAGTTCTAATGGCTTTTTTTTAGTCAAAAGTTGTGGGGCAATCAAACCCCCTCCCGATGCAGTTTTCCCCAGACACACCTGATCAAAATTTTGAGATAGTCAATTTGTTCAAAATAGTCTAAAGGTCAAATAAAAATGCCTCCAGGGTTTACATCCCCCCTTTCAGTCCCCAGGGCAAAGACTGTAAGCTATGCAAGTTGTCTATTGATAAGATATAAGCTTTTATTGGAAGGGTGGTTGTAGCCCACAGACATTGGAGGGGGCTCTTTCAATTGGAAATCTAAAGTTGCAGTATCCTTTTTAAGAATCAAAAGTGATCGTAGGGTAATCACCTCCCACCATGCCCTTTTCCTCCCAAATGGATCCGATCAAATTTTGAAAATCAAATCACACTTTGTCCTTACTGGTTGTAAAAAGGGAATATCAGCAATGTCTAAGCAAAGGCTGATGGTATTAGGTTGAAACTTCCAATGTATGATAAGGGCAAGTCGAAGAACGACAAGGAGGGCAACCAGATCTCCCCTGCTTTGCCGTTTGCTTGTGACCACTCTCCTTAACAATAGCCAAAATTTTGTCAATGTCATTTTATTTAAACTTGTCAAAAGGTCTAGTAGCTATGCCTCTAGGGATGCCATGCCCCCTCGCCTCACAGCTCTGGGGCAAGTATTATAAATTATGAAATTCATCTATTGTTCACATGTAAGATTTATCAATAAGAAAAGGGGGAAGTTTTGATTCTAGGCACATCCGAAAAGACCAGGGGTATTTTTTTTTTCGTTTTTTTTTTTAAACGAAATAAAATGAAATTATTAACGTAATTTAAAGTTTTCAAAGCTAATCTTGCTTTTTTAGCAGCTATTCTTTTTTTTTTTTTTTAATTCCCACCTCCTCTCCTCTCGGTGACTTTCAAATT
>JAQQPU010006027.1:0-25168 GCA_029168905.1 Artemia sp. Kazakhstan ARC1039 | reverse complement strand
AAAAAAAAAAAACATTTCCTCATCATAACAAAAGAGAGAAAGAAAAAAAACCTGGTTAAAGAAAAAAACAAAAAACATAACAAACATAAAGAAAACAAACGCTGGACAAGTGGGGCAAGGAAGGCTATCCCAACATGGGTAACAAATATAAACAAAAAAAATAATAATAATAATAAAAAAAATTTCTATTCCACCATCACAGGTCAATACATAATTTTAATATTTTCTTCCTTAGAACTGATATTTGCCGAAATGACTCAATTTGAATTCTATCTTTCAGCCTATATTTATTTGAAATAAATGGTATTTGGTATCTAATTGAAAATCTAGATCTTTCACAATTAACAAAGGGAATTCGATATGTTCCAGAACACCTAAGAGCCGAAGGAGGGGGCAGAATCAACAGAGATTTTTCATAAAAATAACTACTAGGATCTTGTATTTTAAAATGCCATATTGATATATTAAGTTCTCTTATATGTTTCAGATCTAATAAATTCAAGAAAAGAAATAATGTTTCATTTTCCGATGCATCTCTAAGTTTTGATGGACGATGTAAAAAATTTCCAAGTATTCTCACTGCTTTATTTTGAAGGATCTGTAGGGGTTTTATATGCGTCCAAAAAGTATTTAAATAAATAATTGTGCAATAATTTAAATAAGGAGCAATCAAAGAATGATAAATTATTTTTAAAATTGAAAATGGAAAAACATGTTGCAAACGATACATAGACCCAATATTTTGCGAAAGTTTCACCCTTAAATGATCAATATGAGTTTGAAATGACAAAAGGGGATCAATAAAAACTCCTAAATAACGATATGATTGAACTCTACGTATTTTATGCTCACCAACTTGAAGCTCCTGACATGAAATTTTTTTAGTAGCACGTTTTGAATGACCAAAAACCATAAATTCAGTCTTCTTAAAATTCGGTACTAAATAATTAGATACAAACCATCGATTAACTGAACTAACAGTGTTAAACAGATTTTGAATCAATGTAGATGAATCCTTCGCTTTAACAGAAACAGTTGTGTCATCTGCAAATAAAATTGCAAGACCATTATTTCCCTGCAAACATCGTGGGAGATCATTAATATACATCAAAAATAAAAGCGGACCTAATACCGATCCTTGTGGGACACCAATATCTTCAAGATCATTTAAACTAGACAAATGTCCATCAACATCTACCACGATTTTACGTCCATAAAGGTATGATCTTATTATTTCTAGTCCTTTCCCTCTTATACCGGAATTTTCCATTTTATCAAAAAGAATTTCATGGTTTAAAGTGTCAAATGCTTTTTTAACATCATAAAAAACAGTAGATACATGATAATTACTATCTAAGCAGTCATTTATTTCTAATACAAGAGCTGCAACTGCTTGTTCCGTCGAATGGCCTGCCCTAAATCCAAACTGATGTTTGGTAAAAAAAATTTATTTTATCTAGATAATTAGTAATCCTTCCTTTTAAAATTTTTTCCAATACTTTAGACAATGGTGATAAAATTGCAATAGGACGATAATTATTTGTATCAGATTTATCTCCTTTTTTATGCAATGGTATTACACGGGCAATTTTCCATCTTTTAGGAAATGTACCTGAGAAAATACATAAATTTAAAATATGAAGCAATGGTTCAAAAATTTCACCTGCAATATTTTTTAGCAAATTAGTTGAAAGTTCATCATATCCCAATGAATTACCATTTTTTAAATTCTTAATGACCTTTTGAAATTCTGCAAAAGTAACCGGGGCCATAAATATGCTCGTATCTTCAGTGGGCGGTAGATATTTTTTATGCGACCTTGGGGAAGAAAGTTCAACTTCTCCTGAAACAACAGATGATCCAATACTAGCAAAATATTCACTAAACTTCTTAGCAACAGCTTGTGGTCCTCTAAATTCTTTACCATTAATATCAAATAACACTTCAGGGTGTAACAACTTTTTATTTCTTCCAATTTTATCTTTAATCAAACTCCAAGTTTTTCTAGGGGAATCTGAATTTCGAAAAGAATTTTCATAATAAAGTCTTTCACTTACTCTAAGGATCCTTACCAGCATATTCTTATAATTTTTAAAACGCGTTATATTTATTTCCGTGGGATATTTTATTCTAATTTTATATAAACGATTTTTCTCATTAATAGATCTCAAAAGTGATTCATTTATCCAAGGTTTTTTTGGGGTAAGTTTCTTTCCTCTCGGGCTTTTATATGGGCAAAAAAGATCAAGCTTTTCATTCATAATATAATAAAATTTATCTAATGATTGGTTCGGATCCTTCTCATCAATTACAGGACTCCAATCAACATCACCAAGCCCTTCTTTTAACCTTAACACATTTTTATGTGAAAAATCTCTACGCTTGGTTTGATTTTTTTTATTATGCGGAAAATTTATAAGAAAATCAGACATAATTATACAGTGGTCAGATGAATCATCAGGAATAATAAATGTATTAACAGCACTATAAGGTGAAAAAATATTATCAATAAGTGAAAATGATGTATCAGCTATTCTAGAGGGCACAAAACATACGGGGTTTAGTCCATAAGATAGTGGGCCCTCCAAAAACTGCAAAATATTTCTATCTATTCTATTCTGATCTGCAGATAGGAGTTTCATTAAATCAATATTAAAATCACCCATAACTAAATAAGGAGTATTAAGACTAGCTAATTTATCCAACATACTTTCAAAATGATTTTTAAATTCTATCTGGCTGGATGACGGAGTACGGTAAATAACTGCAATTAAAAGCTTCCGATTATTTGGAAAAGAGCATTCAACTACACAAGATTCAAAAATCATTTCAATATTCATTGGCAAAAAATCAATCCTTATACGTGCTGGTATGCAATTTTTAATCAAAACACCTAGACCCCCTTGTTTTTGTCTTTTCCGACCGATGTGAAAAAATTGGTAATCTTTTACATGTATATTTTCAATTGAAAAATCATCTAAAAAAGTTTCACATAGGCCTAATATATCTGTATCTGAATCAGACAAAAAAGTTTCAATCACATCCTGCGCAGTCCTCCAACCCCGGCAATTCCAAAACGACATCCTACTTGTATTTACATTTTTTCTTACCAGCTCATTCATAAATATATATTGATTTTTTGGGATATCAAAATTACTAGAAGTATCTTCATCATCACCAGCTACAATAGTTTGAAAAATTGACTGAAATGAAAGAGAATTCCGCTCAAATTCTTTTAACCTTGATGATGGAATTTCACGATTATCTCTATCCATTATCAAATATTAACCCCACGTTAAGAGAAACCACACCATGCCCCAAAAGACCAGCAAACCATAATAAAAAATAACAATTAAAAAAACAAAACAAAAAAAAAAGTAATCTCCATTCCAAGTCGTTTTCCCTCAGTACGACTAATCTGCGCAACTTTTAATTTAGAAACATAAATATCTTCATCAAAACCAAAAAACACTACTACTGTTTCCAGGCCTAGTATCACTGAAAGCCAAGACCAATCCATAAGAACTCCAATCACAACCCGGTACGCTCCGCACCGCGCTATACATTATACACCATTAATACTTTTCCTCATTTTGTTTTTTTTTACATTATTCCATCCACAACATCTTTTTAAAAAAAAGAAGATAAAAAAAACACGAGACAACATTACTTCATACCAATATGCTATCACAAAAAAAAAACAAAGAAGTAAAAGCACAACAAAATAATAACTCAAAACCATATTAAACTAAAATAATTAATATAAATAGGACAACCCGCCTAGCATTACATAGGCCCACCTCGAGGATTTATCGGCACTGACAATTCAGGAATCACGTCATTCACGGAGAAAGAAACACGCAGGCCATTTGGCCGATCAAAACAAAGGAGAGGTGGAACCGATTTTGTTACCCATGCTTGAATACCACAATCAGCAAGCTTTGATCTTTTTTCAATCAGCCGTTTTCTAATATCTCTCACTGCCGTCGGAGCATCATCACTAAGATAAATATCTTTATGACCGCAAACAGTCTTTCCTTTAAGTTTTTTACTCTGTTTCAGAATCGTTATTTTTTCTTCTTTAGACCGAACAGTAACTTTAAAATATCTACGCTCTTTTTTTACTTCTGTAACAGCAAATTCTGGGGTCTCGTTTACACCTAGTCCTTCTTCACAAACAATTTTGAAAATCGCTTTAGCTTCCTCTTTATTATCGCAAGGTACATTCCAAACCACTATATTTTTCTCATTCATTCTATACTCGCAATGCATTAACCGATTTTTCAACTGATTATTTTCTTCACGGAGAAACACTGACTCAGCTGTAACAACACTAATCTGTGATTTTACATTTATTATTTCATTCTCAGTAGCCGCCACATGGGTCTGGATCGTCGAAAATTGCTGCGATTGGCCAGATAGCGCTTCCTCAAGCGATTTGACCCGGGTTTCCAGAGATTTGAACTGGTCCGTGATACCGTCAAGCTTTTTTCCATTGTCTTTCACTATAGTTAGAATTTCAGAAAAGCTCCGAGCCAGCGTCGAAATTGACAAAGTTTCTCCCTCCTTAGGTGAAGATGACGAATAATCATTTTGATCCTCTTCGAATGAGACTTCTTTACGGTTTCTTTTATTTCGCCCCATGAATAAGCAGCAATTAAAAAATGGACAAATAGTCTTACCTCAGCCGGCAACAATTGTTTATCCACGATGTTGCTAGCGTGCAGTGCTTTTAGCCGTTTGGCACGGCAAACACCTTTTCCAACGTCGGTAATCAAAGGCTCTGTTTATAATGACTCAAATCCAATCCTCTTTTACTCCATGCAATTCTTCAGTTCAAAGCAATAATCACACACCAAAAAATTTTCTTTCATCAATTCAAAACATTAATCTCACAAGCTATTTCACTCTTCAGCCAAAACTACCGCAGGCACGGAGCGCCTAAGGTGTTACTCGTTCGGGGAATGAATCATGACTGATTCATGACTGATGGGATTGGACCCAGAAAAAACTGGGTCATGGTTCGCTCAGATTTTTGCCTACTTTCCTTCTATCCCTATCGTTTTCTTGGGCCATGGTCTTTTCGGCCATGGATTGTTTCAAACTGTGCTTAGGGGCAATTCATGTTTCAATTAAGATATTCTTTTGTTTTCATCTTTGCATCGACGCATAAGCCAGAACCTGATTCTCCGCTTATCCCAACATTAAATTTTTGAGAGCAAGAATATTCTCATTTATCATGCAACAAACCCCTTGATTAAAGGTTCAACCAAACCTAGAAGATTATTATCCAGTTTTGGATGGTTCCATTATTTTTGTGGATTGGGGGTTTGAATTCACTCTGGATAGGCCAGAAGACTGATTGACTAGATTGGTACGACTATTTCCTGCTAATTTTCTGGACTTCATTTTTTCAAAATCTCAAACCTCGTGCGTATGCCCATACAATTTAGGCCCTGGTTGTTCTGCGGCGGAAACAGGTGGATGGCGACAGATCCAGAGCCCAGCCGCGGAAACAGCAGCACGGACATTGGTCAGAGATGGAACAAAGAAGGCATATGGAGATTGTAAAATGGAAGTTTAATGTTATGTTTGTAAGGGTGGACTAGCGTGGAGCATGAGTGGCCATTTATCTTACGGGTTGATATGATGGGACTCTGTCCCTTTTCTTTTCAGATAAGTGACCCGTTTCCTTTTTTGATTACATTTGCTTATAGTATAATTTCAGAGGAGAGGCTCGATTCTTCTTGCCAAGCCAGGAATCTCATAGGAAGTAAACTTTCGGGCTAAAACCTATTCCTGGCTGTCTGATATAGGCCATTGATAGTTAATATTATTCGAAAAGCTTGTGGATTTGAAGCCTTCATTTATCGGATTGGCCAGGGTCATTCTAGGGTCCACCCCTAAACAGGTTTTGCTTGTGTGAATACAGTGATTTTCTAGTTAGTTCGCTTATACAGTCGTAGATACATGTTTTGTCGGAGTTGACACTTGGAAAGTAAAAGTGAGCTATTTTCTCCAACTGTTCGAGATTTTTTTTTTCTCCGAGCCCAGGTAGGGTAGGAAAAGAGATTTTCGAGAACTACCGTCATCAATATATCGACAGGAGGGTCCGATTATTCTCCAAAGAGACAGTTAGAGAGATATTAGTAGTGACACAGGCTTTGGCACCGTTGACGAATAGTTGGGCCCTTGAAAAGGTAGTATACGTTTCACATACAATCTGGTTGCAATATCAGTTTGCGAAGAAACTTTAGAACCCTTGAAACCGCTCGATCGCGTCGCTATGCTCTTGCAACACCGCCAGTGGTACTTGTGTGGCGTTGGAGATAAAATTGGTAGTAGCCCAAAGGCATCCAGTACAAACAGCGGTGCCAGCGTTGGTGCCAGGACAAACACTTGGAGGATCGATCTAAAATTCTCAGGTGCTCTAGGGGCCAAGTTACTCTCAAATTTCGACTTTGGGGAGGAGCAGAGGTAATCGAAAGAAATTACATATCTAGGTTGACAGAATGGTATGCCTGCAACGTTTAGGAAACGCCAGATGGGCATAGAGTTGAAACTTTTGTGATGTCATGGTAGGGGCAAGGGACTTCATATTTTGTGTTTTTAGAAAGAGGGGATGTGTGATAAAAAAAAATATATGTGTTTCTGATCACCTTGTATTTCACCTCTCCAGTCACTTTGACAATGAAAAAAGTTTCGTGGTCAGGTGGACCCTTATAGGGAAAGAAAGTTTGGAATTAATTTTGGCTGTATCGTAATTTAAAGTAGTGTAATTTACTTAATTAACACACGTTTGCGTTAATTTAACTTGCTCCTAACTCAAGCTTATCGGATCAACCTTTTTTGCCCTTCCCCCCTAAAAAAAGTCCTGGATGTGCCCTTGCCACATAGAAGGTAAAATATTATGTGGATTTTTAATTCAGTTGGATAACAATTTCCCTCCCCATCCACCCCAAATTCTATAGTAAAAATATTATCTAAGTTTCACACTTTCTGCTATTCAAAAATTTCGACTGAACATTCCAGTTTTTTTCATAAATTTAATAAGCAATCCAAAATTTTAATTCTTAAGCAGAAAAAATTTTTACAGCTATATCTATAATTAAGCAATGAAAAAATTAAAGTTTTAAAATGAACAGAAATTTAAAAACATTTTTCCCAAAAAAGAAAGTTTTTAAAGAAGACTAAAGAGCCATATTAAAATCAAAGACGAGTAGAAATAAAGTTATAAAAATCACTATCGATGAAAAAACTAAACTCAAAACGAATAGAAAAAAGTGAATCAAATCACATGAAACATTGCAAAAACAGATGCTTGTATGGATGAATTAATGGATCCTAAACTGTCCTAAACTACTAACAAATCACCGCAGCACCAAGCCGCCTGATGCAAACACAGCTACGCACGCTCCTCTTCCATCCCAGTCTATTCAATGCCTCCATCTTTAAACCATCCCAAGAAGTTCTCATTTTCCTTAAATATTTTTTTACGATATCCTCCCACCCAAAACCGCGGACGACCTGCTTTCCGTCTAGCTTTAGACGGTTGTTCGAAAAATACTATGTTTGGCAATCTGCATCCTTCATCCGTAGAACGTGCCCTAACCATCTCAACCTTTCTCACATTATAGCCCTTTAAAAAAAAAAAAAATTAATTTGAAAAGTGTGATGGGATCCCATTTTTTGTACAGCTTACTGTTGGAAATACTATCAGTCAGCCAGGTATCCAAAACAGTCCGTATGCAATTTCCGTGGAAAACATCTAGCAAATCTTCCGCCGTTTTTCGGAGCGCCCATGCTTCAGAAAGTCCAGGAGACTTTTCCCTCCCCATTTGATTCCGTGTTCTCCCATTGCATTTCCTGTGCTCCTTAAGACAAAGTCCGTTAAAAAGATCCATATGAATGGGTATAGAACACAACCCTGCTTAACTGCTGATCTAATATGAAACCAGCTACTAACATCATTTCCTACTTTAACTGCCCAGTATTATTCTAGTACATAGAACTAATCACTTTAATGTATTTGTCTGGTATACCATACAAGGATAAGACTATCGCTAAAGCTCTTCTATCAGGTGAATCGAACGCGTGCTCATAATTTATAAAACTGAGGACTAAAGGTATTTGATGACTCAGGCACTTCTCGAGTGAAAATGTGATCGACACATCCTCTACCCTTCCTAAAACTGCACTGTTCTTCTCTTAAAACTTTGTCTACAACATCTCTCAGTCTAAAAAAGTATCATCTTATTAAATAGTTTGCTACCTACAGAGTCCTGGCTAATGCCTCTATAATTTCCATACTCACTCTTATCACCTTTCTTATACAGGGGTTTAATTAGGGCTTTCTCAAAACCGCTAGGTACTTCCCCTTTTTCAAAAATCATATTCATAATCTTCACTAACTTATTTCTAACATTGTATCCACCATATTTAAGAAACTCATTTACCACATTATCAGTACCTGGTGCCTGGTTATTTTTTTAATCCTTTTGATGTCGCTAATTCTTCCTCACAAAATAAACTTTGCTATACATCCAAGGAGTCACAAACTTTTTTATTTTCCTCTTTATCTCTTATTGTAACTCTATCCCGGCTTAGCACATTCTCGAAATGTTCTGCCCATCTTTCTTTAATTCTTTCCTTATCAATAATTGCGGCCCCGTTCCTATCTTTAACTGGAACAAGGCCAGATTGACAATTCCATCTCAATTTATTAACATGCCAGCACAATATTTTACTATTATGCTGTCTAGCTACATCTTCCAGATCCTTGGCAGTTTCATCCAGGGTATTCTTGGTATGCTCATAATTCTTGTACAGGCCCCTCCTTCTCTCTATTAAACATAAAGCATTTTCACTAATATTCCTAGCTGCGTTCCTATGTTTCTTCCGTAAGACACCATTAGCTACTTCACAAATAATTTTCCTAAAATTATTTCATCCATCTTCTACATTGTCAAATTTTATGCTCCCGAGTTTAGTATTCAACTGTTCCTTGAAATTTTCTCTCAAATTCTCATCCTGGAATCTACCAACGTCCTAACCTCCCGGATGGTATTTGCCCTTCCGATATTTCAGCATTAAGTTAACCCTAGACACTTCTAGACGTTGATCTTTACTTTTAACATCAATAACAACACTCCTATATACCCTAGTATCTTGCATTGATCCTGCCAGTCTTTGGTTTGCAATAACATAATCAGTAAGGTTAACTGTCCAACCATCGTGTGAATTCCATGTTAACTTATGTGCCATTTTATGACCAAATACTGTATTGGCTATACCTAGATTGTTATACCTATAAAATTGCAGCAGTCTGTAGCCATTACTGTTTTCTTTTCCTATACCAAATTTACCTAGGCTAAAACGAACAGAAATTATAATAAAAAATCAACTCAAACTTAAAACGAGCAGAAATTACCACAAGCACGAAAAGGGCTAATGCTCCCCATATCCATTAAAGGTCGGAGCGTCAATTGCGCTTTACTATGAGCCAAATGTATTTTGAACATTTTATATTTTTTATTTTTGAAATTAATAAACAAAAAATTGCTGACACTTCAAAGAACTAAAAGTGTTCTATATTAAACAATTAGTCTACTTTCATTAGTTTTTTATTTGTTGTAATCTTGATTATTTGGGCATATTTTTTCTTTTGTTGTCTCTGTTGACGTTTTAGTATCTTTTCGTTTTAAGTTTGAATTATTATTTGACTTTATTTATGCTTGTATTTGGTTTTAATATGACTCTCTACCTGTCTTTGACAAACTTCTTTTTCAGTTTTTTTTTTCTGAAATAATGTCCAATTCTTCTAGCCAAGGGATGGGTAGACTCATGCCCGAGCCACATTATAACTCCCACTTTACGATAAAACCGAAAGCGCGCATGATTATAGCGCTAATTAGGTATACTGTTCTTAATTTTTCCAATTGAACAATGCTCAACTTTCTGATTTTTTGGAATTAAAAATAACGGAAGCTTAAAATACGTAGCAGTGTTACATATATATTATAAATCTGACGATAGATTCAAAGATGTAGTATTAGATAGTTGGGAACGAACTAGTCTTGACACAAGTTTTGAAACCAGTTTCTTGACATTTCAATTTTCCGCTTTTGTAAAGCTATGACATTAACATCAAGAAAAAAAAAACGCCAAGTCGCTCAACAATCTTTTTTTTTTTTTTTTTTTTTTTTTTTTTTTGACAAGCGTTACCTTCCTTTGGTTCAGTCTTGAGGTCCGTGGACCTGCAAGAGGTTTTCCTATTTCAAATACTGTTTACTTAAAAAAAAAATTAAAATAAAACTAATTTTGTTTTTCTTGGACACCTTCTATTTTAAATTTTAAATATTTATATTCTACTTTATAAATTAGGCAGCCCTTTTCTAACTGAATGCCATTTTTTGGCCGAAAATATGGTTACAATCATGATTGTTTTTATCTTTGTTTCTTTTTTAATTTTTTTTTTTTAGAAATGCAGTCAAAATAAGAACTATTGCATTCTAACAACATAGATATCAAGATGAAATAAAGTAAAGTAAAATATGTAAGCCCAACAAAATATTTGCGAGAAAAGTTATCATATTTCAATTAAATTTTATTCACTGTCCTAGTGGTGATTAATCTTTGCAGTAGCTTCTAAAAATTTTAACAATGAATTTTAAGGCGAGAACTTCTGTCAAAATTCCAAAATCGTTTAATTTGAATCGTTCATGTAAGAATCTTCACAAAAAAAAATAACGAAAATATTTCTATCGAAAACAGAAATGTTAAATTTTCTGGAACTGTCTAGTTTTAACTCTTTAAAACTAGTTTTCCCCTGGTGTTTCTAGTTTTAACTAGTTTTAAGCCCCATTTGACTCCACTGCGCTCAACTCAAACCAATTCGGTTTAACCCTGGTGCATTTAGAACCCGGTCCAATTCAACTCACATTTAACTCAACCCTTGTTTAGTTCAACACCACTTAATTTAACTTAATTCAACAAAATTAATAAAATTTAATTTTGTTAACCCAGTAATGCGTTCGGTCAATTAGCACCGACATTCTCTACCCCCTGCTGCCAACTCAGTAGTTAATACCAGAAAGAAGAACAAATTAGAGCCAGTGCCTTGCAGAACTAATAAATGTAACAATTCATTTGTTCCGTTTTTTACCAGTGCCTATAACAAAATGCCTTAGGACTAGGTTTGTAAATGACAGTACTATTTAGTTTGATATTTTTATCTACGACTATGAAAGCTGTCTTTGAATAGATGATTTCTGATTTCTGATTTCAACCCCATTCAACTGGGTCCGTCTTAACTCAACGTTCAACTCAACTCCCTGTATTCAACTAAATCCTTTTAGATACAACTCAACTACCATTTAAACGGACCCTAATTAACTCAATAATATAACTGAAGAGCATATACTTTGTTGCAAGTGATAAAAGTTTGCCCTATATGAAATGGTCTTTTTTTGTTTGTTACTTATTGTTGTGTGTCTTCTTTTTTGCCATTTTAAGGAACATAGGAATATAAGTTTCAAGCCTGTCCAAGCAGAAATTTTGGTGCATTTTCAGATTCCTTTAATATAATTATCAAATATAGAAGATTATTGATAGTTGAAATAGGTTGAGGTGGATTGGGATTTGCTGGACGGGATTTTGTTAAATAAGGTTAATTTGAATAGGGTTGAGGTGAATGGGGTCACGCTTGCCTAAGCGTGATTGAGAGTTGAGCTAAATGGGTTTCAGTCGCGTTGCGTTGGGTCGTATGAGGATTAGTCGAATGAGGGTTGAGTTATATGGTCATCGTTTTAAACACGTTGAATTTGATATTGTAATATCTTTGAGGGGTAAGATTAGACTAAACGAATTTTACGAAGTTTCGTAAAGACTACACGAAGTTTCGAATCAATATTAAAAGTGCTTTCTTTTCATTCACATACTCTCGTCAAGGTTTCACTTTTAATTTATTACCTTTTGATTGGTCTGACGAGGTATGTGTAATGTTGGGTTGATCTTACGAAATTACAACCTCGTAAGTTTTTATTTCATTTTCAAATTTGTTGATTTTTGATTTTATTTCAAATTTATTAAACTGATACTCAACACCATTAAGGAAATCGACTATGCAGACTGAAGCACTGGAAAATTGGTTTACTGGAGATATTTATTCTACAACAGGTACATTTAGACGAGCATTATGACTATTATGTTTGTCACTTTGAAATTGTGAAACTCATATTTAATTTAACTTTTTCTTTAATATAGAATTCTGACGTTGGACGCTATAGAGAATTGTATCGCGGTGGAGTTCAGCATAAAAAATTAAGTGAGGATCTATTGTCCATGGTTAGATCTGAAGATCATGTTTTTATAGACTGGAAAACCAGCCTATTGGCTCTCATGAAAGAAGAGTATTTAAAGTCAGAAAGATGTGATTTCTCTTTGGGTAATTCTCCACTTTTTATATGTTTGTCAGCAATTTAGGGAGAAACAATTGTTTTTGGCTAAGATTTTTCAGTCTTCTCCTTTGATTCTTTTACGGTTGGTTTTTATTTTATGAAAGTAAAAAAAATTCGTGAAAATCTCAGAAGTGACAAAAGGGTGAATCTAAAGAATATTACCTATAAAAGAAGCAGTTATTGTTGTTACAACAAAAATCTTTTTTTGCTCTTTTTTACAGCTAATTACTAAATTAAATTATATATAAGCTGAGAAATCCTTCGTTTCTACTAAGTCTTTTTAAATAAAGCGGATTAATGCACTTTTACTATGCTCTTACCTTTCTCTCCTAAGTTAGACGTGTGTACACAACTGTATTTCACTTAATTGAGGGCAGTAAATCAAAAGCTATTATGTTCTATTTTTTGTCAATCTGATAACCCTCTCTTTAGATATAATCTACCTTTGTGTAAATGCTTAAATGGAGGTAAAGAAGAATTTTTAAATATGAACTAATGGAGGATTTATCTTTGGCAGTGTCTTAGTATCTGCCGGGTTAACACTACGATGAGATTTTTCTGTAGTCGGTCTTATTCGATACTCTAGAGACAGTTTCTTTTTCTGAAGTTTCGCACAAAATTTCAATTACGTCAAAAAAAGTGTGCTCAATTCGTGCCATTTGTCCCTCGGCTGAAGGTGGCAACTGAATTTGCTAGGATTTAATCATTTATTTCTAAGAGTGGCTATTTTATGATAAAAATTGCATTATCAAATAAAACTTTAAATGTAATTAGATTGCCGTACATTTTTCCCTCTTGGTTTGCTTCTACGATTATAAAAATGTCATATGGGTTCTATAAAATTTTGCCATAAACAGTTTCGGTCATTGTTTTTTCTTCTTTTTTTCCTTAGAATAATCTGTCATTACCAAGGCTGTCATAGGACAACGTTTCCTCGTTTTTTTCTGCCATCGGACAAACCGTCATCATTTTTTCTTGTCATCGGATAAATTGTTACTTTTTCTTTTTTTCATTGCATAAACTGTCTTTAATTTTTCTTGTCGTCGGACAAACTCTAATCGTTTTTATTTGCCACTGAACAAATGGTCATTACCATCGAAAAAAGTGACATCGTTTTTATTTGGCATCGAAGAAATTGTCGTTATTGTGCCATTGAACAAAGTGTCTTTTATTTGTCATTAGGAAACTGTCTTGCTAGTTCTGCCATTGATTTTTTTCCCCATTGAATCGATCGCATGCTTCTGACCACCCTTGCGGGTAATAGGTTTTCTAATAAGGTGTTTTTTCGAGCTTTTTCACGCCTTTTTTTTGTCTGTCCTCCAATAGCAAAATGCTAACTCTAAAGCCAAGGCCAAAGCTGTTCTCGATAAAATTTTCTGCCGGACCTGAGACCGGATTTACTTGATTATAAGGCGTTTTCAACTGGGATTTCACTGGCTAAGCTCCAAGGACTCCAGGATGGCACAAAAATAATGATAGTCTGTGCAATGACAGACAAGATGATGATATTTTGTTCAATGGCAGAATAAAGGACACCCTAGACGGTCAATCATTTTGATCAAAAGCTCCCGTCAATCAATTGATTAAAGAATAATTGACCGTCTAGGAACCGATTGAGTCATTCAAAGTTTCTATTAATCACCGTCAACGTTTGACTCAAGCGTCAAACAGGTTCCTAGATGGTCAACGACTCTTTAATCTATTGATTGACGGAACCTTCTGATCAAAATGATTGACCGTCTAGGGTGTTCTTAAGCAATAACAATTTGTCTTATGAGTAATAAAACGATGTCACTTTCTTGAATGGGAAATTAAAATAATTTAGTTTTTAATTATAAAATAATATCATCAATAGTCATAGGACAACGTTTCATCGTTTTTTTCCGCGTCAGATTTATATTTGTAATCGGACAAAGTGTCCTTGTTTTTATATATCATCGTACAAAATGTTACTGTTTTCTGTCATTTAACAGATGGTCATTAGTGAGATTTTAGCATGCACCCTCCCCCTTCCCCTGCGGGTAACTGGCTAGCTTATAAGGCGTTTTCATAAGTCTTCCAGTTACGCTCTAACGCGAATGGTAAAAATCCAAAGCTGAGGCTTGTTTTTGAGGACTTTTTCCGCTGGTCTTTAGACTGACTTGACGTACTTACAAGGTGTTTTTGTTGAGGATTCATATACCAAAGTCCAAAGGCTCTGAGAAAAAAAAAATACGGCTATTATACAAAATTTGAATTTCATACACAAAAATACTGAATAGAAAGTATTCTTCAAGGGGTAAAAAAGTAAAACTCGCACCTGCTATCTATCAGTCATTCAAGAATTTTATCAAGCTTACTTAGGTAGCGCTGATTCTCTAAGTTGCACATTAGTCGTGCTGTATGAAATTTCCAGCTCTTCTTATCTTCGACGCTCGCAACAATGCAAATGACACTGATTTAGCGTGTAACATGTGCGTTATGGAAAATCGCCGGCAGAGTACCTTCTTCTCGGTATATTTTTCTTTGGTATTAGTCCAAAGGGAGAAATTTAAATACTTTGGCAATAAGTGAGACCGCACAATCGCGAGGACGTATCAGGGTTATTTCAGACTGGATCCCATCTCCTCTTGTTTTCGGGAGTCATCTTAATCACCAAAAAAATTGAAAAATAAAATATGGTAAAAAAAACTTCTTAATGCTAAATTTGGAATTTTTCCGGCCGTATGCCGTGACAATTTGACACTGTGGAAGATGTATGGAATAATTTTAGGAAAATAATTTTTAAAGTCAATGATGGTGTCTTAGGGAAGAAAGTTAGGAACGCAGCTAGTGAAAACTGCGCTGATTATATTTAATAGAGAGGAGGAGGGGCTTGTACAAGAATTATATGAGTGATAGATCATATGAAAATAAGAGGAATGCAAAGAAAGTGGAGAAAGTATTAAAATATGAACTAAGACAAAACGTTTATATTTATTTGAGTGCCCATCTAATCATTGTGCCCATGTAGGGTTTTCTGGGCTTTTTGAGGGGGCTGTGATTGTAAATAGTTTTACTCCTGTACCTCACTAGCCCCAGTCTGCAATGTCTGAGCCGATTAATCCGTGGATGACCCCGAGTATTCTAAGATGTTGGAGGCAAAAAAATTACTTATGGACAAAAATGTAAGGGGTCGCTGTCGGCATCTTCACAGAATCTTCATGATTATAAAGTATGTAAGAACCTTATCAAGTCTCTTGTTCGCCGAGTAAAATTTGATTATTGTTTTTGGAAGTTTTCAGACTGTGAAAAAAAAAAAAAATGCTATAAAGACGTGGAAAATTATTAATCCAATGCTTAAACCAGGCTCACGTTCTGAGCCTCTTCCTTCTAGTTTGGTTTATTGATGATGAGATTGCGACAGGAATATTGGAAATTCAGAAAAATTGGCATCTTATTTTGCAAATACTAGAAAAATACAACGTTTTCTGTGAATGTCAGTGTATCTAAATCTGTTACAAATCTTACCTAGGCTCTATTTGCTTGAAATCCATAGTGCTACAGCCTGTTAAGGCTGTTGTCAATGGTTGTGTTGATTCTATTTTAATTGTGTTTTGTTTTTTCCTACTTGCTTTTGTACAGGTGTGTCTTGATCCCAATCCAGATCAGAAACCAAGGCGGGTCCTCAAACTTGTTTTAACGTCTTTTTGCTCCCAGTTAAGAAAATTTATGTTTTGACTCTAGGGTGTTTCTAGATGCTCTTACATGTGCTAAAGATATATTTCTTCACAAAGGAGGCTCTCAGAATGACCCTTGTAAGTACAAACCTATTTCGCCCTTATCGGTTTTCAGCAAAGTAATTGAAAAAGACATATTATCACGTCTCTTAAGCTTTCTTTGGGCCAAACATTTCTTTGGTGATTGTTTGGTTTTCGGGCTAAACATTCTATTAAGCATGCATGTGTTTGTATTCCTCTACTTGATTTTATTCACTGTGTTCACGGTTCTGGTCTACTTTCGGCTACTTTGTTTTTAGATGTTCGAAAGGGTTTTGATTCCCTGATACATCACATTCTTCTTGGAAAACTTTCTCACTTGGGTGTACGGTTCTCATCATATCTTTCTTAACATCTAATGTCGATTAGTGAATACTTTCGTTATACTTATCAGGTTGAATACTGAGTACCTCAAGGATCAGTGTTTGGTCCGGTGGTTTTTTAATTTGTTTTAATAACCTTTTCTCTCAGTTAAAAATTTTAAACCGAAAATATCTTGTCGTCTTTGTCTTCAAGCTAATCAGGATCCCTCGATGTATGAATCTGGATCTGGCAATGGTTTGGTTGTTTTTTGCACATGATAACACACTAACCACTTTGGCTACAGATGAGTCTAATCTGTGGCTGAACCTGACGTTTCTTTTCGATCTTGTTGTGTCATAGTTTGATGTGAACCATCTTGTATTAAGTGCTCCCAAATAAAAGTTTCTGATTGTTTCTAGAGTGTTTCTATCTTGCCCTGTTATAAAGGAAATCTAGACCTCTTGGGGATCCGTCTTTAGACCATCTCGTAGAAATCCTGGTAAATGAAAATCTAACATTTAAAAACTATAATAATATGATCAAACTTAAGGTGGCAAGAAATCTCAGTGTTCTTCGTAAGTTTAAGCATTCATATGGATGTCTACGTTTCCGTCTTTTACGCGTTCCATTGTTTCTATCCAAGAGAGGAGCAGAAAAATTATCAAAGAGACCAATGTTTAGAATCTTCTAATTCTTTGCTCTGCTTATCTTGCATCCTTTGCATATTTTGCTTTCTCTTTAGTCCACGGGCAAATACCAACTGTTTTCAAGAGTCCATCTTTTGTTTCTAATTTTTTGCCATATACCCTTCTCAATGCTAAGGATATAAAAATTCCTTCTACGTTTGGTCCAATTTTAGTCCGTTAAATCCAAGCTTAAAGGTATGGAATTCACCACCAGCTGCGGCACGATGTAGTCTTTGCTTTTGATTTAAAAAAAAATGGCGTGGGATTTTCTTTCAGATTAGTTTAATGTTAAGAGTTAAAATGTAAATTAAAGTTTCATTTTAAATTATAAAATCTTTATTTATTATTGTTATTGTTGATATACTCGTGGTGTTTTTAAATTACTATAATTATATTTTGATATAATGAAGATGGGGTTGTTGGCTGGGACTGATCTGTGCTGGTCAACTTACTGGTAGTAAAGTGATTAGTGAAATATAAGCTACTAATTATTTACGATTTATTTAGTATATTTTGTATCCTTTCTTCCCTGTTTCCATTGCTATGAAGCCTTTCGTGGGTGAAAGGAGATGGGCTTTTTTATGTATTTTGTGATAAATTATTGTTGAATAAATGAATTCTGAACTATGAATGTCATTGAGCACTTGTGTGTCTATATAGGCAATGATTAACGTTCAAGTTTTCATCACATTGGACAAAAATGAAGATCATTAATTATACCTCTTTTTTTTTAGGGAAAGAGGAGTTTCTAACAGAGAGAGTAGCACTTGCGTTTCCTAAACAAAGTACAATTAGGGAACATATTAATAAATGGTAAGGTTTTTGATATTTCATATAATATAATGTAGTTTTGCTGGAATATTGATAATTTCTTTGGTGCCTTGTTACAAAGGTGTTTTAGGATATGCTGCTCTTTACTGCAACAGTCTCATAATTGTCTTCTTTCTATGTATCTTAAACATGCTTTCTGTTATCCGGAAATTCGTAGCTTCGGATAGAAGTTCAAAGTCTGTGATAACACACTGGCTTTGATTGTGACGTGGGACCACCAATTATGTGAGAAAGTCAGACGATCGGTTTTTATCCGAATTGGCTAACATTCTGCGTGATTTTCCAGCAGGAAAAGATATCTCATCTTATAAGAAAGCAAAAAGAAGCACTGATTATACATTCAATAGCGAAAGAGTCCCTTGACTACCTCGTTAGATATTGTACTATTACATTCGTATTTTTTGTATCTGTCCATCTCTGTAGGCTAATGTTTCTAGTACTTATTGATGCATTATAGGGATGTTTAAAGTTTAGTGAACAGGGTATAACTACCAGGCCCAGTATTTTTCAAGTTTGTTTCAGCTGTAATTAGCGAAATTATTTTATCGCTTGTGCATTTATGCGTAATATGATGGTTGCAGGAGTAGAATGAACCTAGTAAAGCTAGGTTCACTTTCACCTAGTAAAGAATGAACCATGATCTATAGTGAATGAAAATGAAAAGAATGCGTTATAAAAGAAATTATCTAATTTAAAAATTCCTCTTTAAAGGTAACTCGGGAATGGTAAGGATTTTCCAGATTGCGCTTAAAAGTAAAATACAAATAAAAGTGAATTGTTGGGAATTCGAAAAATAGTCCCCCCTCCCCCCAGAAACAAAAGCGGATTAAAATGAACTTAAATCATTATAAAAATTCTAAATCTTTAATCTCCCCCTCCCCCCGTATTGAAAAGCTGTAGAATTATTTTACATTCTGTATTAGGTTACTTATTTGGTCCCTGTTTTGGCCTATATATTTTCAAGTTTTTTTTCATTCGTGGAGGGAGGAGTGGCTCCTAGAATCACCCCAGAGCTCTTGGGTAATTCCTTGATTTAATTTTAAACAAAGTCATATCTCAGAGACAAGATTTGTGGAAGCGTCGTATGGCGCTATTTGTTAGAAACCAGGGTATTTTTATAGGTCTGTGTATTGGGAATCAGTAGTTATATTTACCAAAAATTCAAAAAAGCTTGAACTATACATTTTGTCGCATAATTTTCCCTGAACAGCCCTTCAAACTACTGTGGTTCTTCGCAAACGGCTTAAAGGGCAGTAGTTCGAGTGTGTCCCTATATTTTTTAGATCTGATACTCATGTTTTAGAAATATGTTTTATAGGTCAATAGTATATAGGCCTATATTACTTAAAAATCACTTTTATCTTAAACTGTATTTATCAAAATGGGCTTTTTAATAAATGATACAAAATTAAAAACACATATTTAAGCTCATTTAAGTACTCGTTAATTTGTGGGACTTCCTAAAATCGCTGAACCATTTGATTTTTTTCGTCGCCTAGCATTGGAGAGTAGATCCTATTTCCTTTTGCAAACACTGAAAGGCATTTCTTTAGATTAAAAGTTAAATGTGTTTCCAGTATTAGAAGTCATGAAATATATTTGATTTTTACTAGGATAGACAAATATTTCACAGCTGGTTTGATTGAAAAATTTCGTGTTGACAACTGGCCGGCCCCTGATGAGTGCTCAACAACTGCACAAGGAGGAAGTGGCACAATGAGAGCAATCAATCTGAGGGATACCCAAGGCGCTTTCTATGTATTATTGATAGGTGAGTTTCATTAAGCCGTCAGAAGAAGTATTATTATTACAAAAGAAACTTTTTTAAGAACTTTTTTTACTTCTAGAGTTTGCTTTGGTCAGCTACATTGGGTCAGGTGAACACAATTTTCTAGTCGAATTTTTGCAATATTAACTGAAAAAAAAAGTTATTTAGAGAAAAGTAAAGAGCTATATTAAATTTAAGATCAGCAAAAATAAATTCCTGTAATAATTCAAACTCAAAACTACCAAAAATTACCGTTACAGATTAAATGAAATCCAAAACAAACAGAATTTAAAATAGATGACCATAGAAAACATATAGATAGAGGTACTAATAAAGATGAAAAATGCAAGAGAGAAAAAGCTAAATTGAATGTTCAAGTCAAGCTTGAAACGAACAAAAAAATGCTACAAACAGGAGTTTGGCTACTGCTCTTTTCTCCCTTCCTTAACCGTAAATGTCTCAAGCTTGTTGCGTCACTTCCGTTTAGTTCTGACAACCTTTTGACAACTAGCATGCACCTAGTATGTTTTGATTGTGTTGGGCATTCCTCTCCGAAGCTGTGGGGGGTTATGGCATTCCCGTAGGCCAAGTTGTTTGACATTTAGACTATTTTGAACAAGGTGGCTATTTCAAAATTTTGATCGAATGTTTTTCGAAAGAGGGCAGCTAGAGATGGCATGGGAAGAGGACTAGCAGCCCTTCAACTAATTTAAAACACCCCCTTCAACATATCCTGAACGTTTCAGTTTAATACCCTTAGCTGTTCTTGAGGTATTGCAGATCCTCTTTTTGATAAGCCGGATGTACATAGCGCCTTTTGATTTGGTTTATGATTTTCCTCAACCTTCTCCAAAGTTTCACTTTAATGTCCTTGATATTTTTGGATACACCCAAGATCAAATCTTTTTCCTAAGGATAAATCCTGCATGTTGGGGCTCCACCCCTGTTTCTTTTCCTTTCAGATAAATGACCTATTTTCGTTTCTTTAATTACATTTGCTTATAGTATAATTTTAAAAGATAGGTTAAATTCCCGTTACTAAGCGATAGTGGTTTTGCAATAGGTAAGCTGTGAAGCAAGTTTATTTTTACTTCCTGGTTTGGGAGTCATTGAAAGATAAATCTAAGAGGATGAATTGGGTTTGAATGGGGAGGTAGCTGATTGGCTGGGCCAAGTGACGGTCCACCCATACAAAAAGTGCTGTACAAATTATTATTATATTTTAGTCTGCGTTCTGACCCCAGTCGGGGATATATATAAATATTTGTGGTATTTGTGACCCTTTTGGAAGAATACAAGTAAGGTATTTTCTACAAACTGTGTACTATTTTCCGTAACCCAGTCAGGGTAGGAATAGAGCTACTAGGTACCGTCATTATTACATTGACAGGGAGGGTTGCTACCTCCAAGGAGAGAGTAGAGATTGTTAGCCGTAACCCAAGGCGGGTACATTTGGCTTTAGAAAGTGGCCATTTGACCACTCGATCGCGTTATCATACCCTGGGTCAGGGTATACTGTAAATAGGGTAGTACCAAACCCGATATTTGCAGAACCGTTGGGGTAAGAGCGGGAATCTCACTAATATTTGGGCCGACAAGGGGTTCTCCCCTTCGAGTAAGTGGCATAACAACCTTTTTTGCACCATTTTTGCCCTTAAAAGTGGTGACCCCGCACATACACCCCAATACTGCACATAAACAATTCATAAATTGGATAATTTACAACTCTTGTCCCTGGGTTGTGGAGGGTACTGTATCCCTTGAGGCATAGCTATTGTACATTTTGACGGGTTTGATCAAAGTAATAGTCACAACTTTTGACATTTTTTAAGAAAGGGACACATTAAAAGGGTAAGAGGGGGGGGGGGGGTATGGTTGCCCACTAATCTCTCTTCAACATCCCCTCAACATGCATTGGAAGTTTCAATCTAATGCCCTCAGCCGTTTCTTACATACTACAGATATTCCTTTTTTTCCAAACAACAAGGAGAAAGTGTGTTCTGATTGTGTTTGGCATTCTTTCAATATTTCATTAAAGTTTCATCGTAATGCTCTAAGCTTTTCAGAGATCCAGGATGGAACATTCCCTTTCTTCGTAATAAAAGACCTTATATATTAACAGTGGCCAACTTGCATAACTTTTGACCCTTGCAACAGGGGCTGGGGGGGGGGGGACGTTGTCAACCTTGGAGGTAAAGTTATTTGACCTTTGGACTATTTGGAACTAAATGGCTATTTTAAAATTTTGATGAGATGCATATGGGGAAAAAAGCGTGGGGTGGGTTTATTTACTCTCCGATCACTTTTTATTCTTATAAAGGGAACTAGAACTTTCGATTTTCAATCGAATGAGCCTCCTCCAAAGTTTATACGACCACTTCTTCCAGAAAAACCTTATATGTTAGCAATGGGCACCTTGTTAGCCATTGCCCCAGGGACTGCGAGGGATTTTGTTAACCTCGGAGGCATAGTTCTTTGGCCTTTGGGCTTTTTTGAACAAAATGTATATTTCAAAATTTTGATCAGATGCATATGAGTGAAAAGAGGGCGTTATGGGGGCTATTTGTCCCCAGATCACTTTTGACTCTTATAAAAGGGGCTATGACTTTCTATTTCTAATGAAATGAGGCCTCTCTAAAGTTTGTACGACCGATCCTTCCATAAAAACCATATATGTTAACAATGGACAGCTAGCATAACTTCAAGTCTTTGCCCCCGGGAACTGGGGAGGGGGTGTGAACTCCGGTAGCATAGTTATATTACTTATATTACATATTTTGAGCAAAATTTTCTATTTCCAATTTGGATCCATTTGGGGAACAAAGGCTGTGGAGGGGCTGGTTGCCCTCTGGTTACTTTTGACTCTTGAAAAGGGCGCTAGAAATTGCGATTATCAATCAAATAAGCCTCCTCCAAAGTTTATACGACCACCTTCTCCACAAAAACCTTATTTGTTAATATGATTAACTTGCATAACCTACAACTCTTGCCTCGACTTGTGTGTAGGGGGGGGGGGGGTGTCAACCCCAGAAGTATAGTTATTTGACTTTTGCACTATTTTAAACAAAATGGCTATCTCAAAATTTTGACCGGATGCATTTGGGGAAAAGAGGACGTGAGGCGGGCTAGTTACCCCCCAATTACTTTTGACTCTTAAAAAGGGTACTAGAAATTTCTACTTCCAATTGAATTAGCCCCCTACGAGGTTTATATGACAACCCTTTCTTTGTGAAGTACATGGGGAAGCAAGACAATAATAATAAATAAAAATAAAACATTGAAGCTTTATGGCTCTTTACTATAGACAACGATATAGCATTGTCTTTTATATTTAAACTGTTTCGGATATTGTAGTTTTTAATGTGACTTTTCGATTCAAAAATAAAGGTAGTGAGTTTGCCAGAGCAAAATTATTAACATTCCCAGCTGAAAACCTCAGAGAAGCTGACAAACTACCCACCTACTACCAATATCTCAGCGCAGCATCTAGCCGCCTTAGGCCAACAGAGCTAGGCACGCTCCTCCTCCATCCAATCAATTCAAGGCCTCCCTCTTTACATCTGCCCGATAAGTTCCAATTTCTTTTAAGCACTTCCTTACGACCTCCTCTCGCTCCATTCGGGGAGGGCCTACTTTTCTTTTGGCCCCAGATAGTTGGCCCAAAAGCATGACTTTTGGGAATCTGTCATCCTTCATCTGCAGAATATGTTCTAGCCATTTCAACCTTTCTCTCACTATTGCACTTGAAAGCGAGATAGAATCATATTTTTTTAAATTTTAGAGTGTGGTCGGACAGATGGGTACCCAGAAGAAGCCGTAGACAGTTCCTCTGGAAAACATTGAACAAATCCTCCTTCGTATTTTGGAGTGCCAACGCTACAGAACCATACTTGACCACTGTCATCATTGTAGCTTCCAGTATTCTAATCATAGTTTTTAGATGTATCTTCCTGTTCTTCTAAGTCTTTTCAATTTTAAAAAGACACCCTGTGCTATCTTCACTGCATTCGCCATCTTTTCTAATTATTAAAAAAAAAAAAAAAAATTACTGAAAGTAAGGAACGACGTTAAAACTTAAAACGAACAGAAATTATTCCGTTTATGAAAGGGGCTGTCCCCTCCTCAACGCCTCGTTCTTTACGCTAAAGTTTTTTATTGTTTAAAGAAAAGGAGTTGTGAGAAAGTCAAACTTTAGCGTAAAGAGCGAGGCGTTGAGGAGGGGACAGTCCCTTTCATATACGGAATAATTTCTATTCGTTTTAAGTTTTAACGTCGTTCCTTGCTTTCAGTTAAAAAAAACTTTTTTTTTTTTTTAACGTTTTTGAATTAATACAGGTTTTGATGTTGGCTCACCGTACATGAATAATTAAAACAAAATTTGCATATTAATTTTACTTTTATTTGGTTAAATGGCTTTCTCGAAACTTGTTTAATTTTATTTACGAACATTTTTATTAGTAATAAATGTACGTAACTTACGAATTAACTTACGTAACGAACTTCTATATTCATATATTTTTAATACGTATATTAGGGGGCTCGCCTCCTAGTCAATACCTCGCTCTTTAAGCTAAATTTCGAATTTTGTTCCAATCCTTTAAAAATGACCCCTTAATCCCAAAGGCCGTCATTTAGAATAAATAACTCTTAAAAGTACTAAAAAATCTTTGGCTTAAAGAGCGAGGTATTGACTAGGGAGTGAACCCAATCATACACGATATATTTCCTGTTCGTTTTAAGTTTTGATATTGCTCCTTATTTTCACTTAGAAAACTTGTTTTTTTATATTTAATTTCTGATCTTTTTTTTAAACAATGCTGGGAAATCTGGCGCCCCCTTCATAGCAATGCCCCTTCCCCCATGAAAACTTCCTTCATAGAAAGATCCTCCCACATAACCCCCGACCCACCCACCCCCCTACTACAAGAAAACATCCCCCCTGAAAACGTCTGTTTACTTCCCAATAACCTATACTATATGTTAACATTGGGTAAAGTTCATAGCTTTCAATAAAATAAAAGTTCAAAATAGGTATAAAATCCTTTTTAATAGACAGTATATAGAAAATTCACAAAAAATACCAGATATTTCGGTCACATATACAGTGACCGTCATCAGTAGTAAAACTAAACTAAAACAATTAAACAAAAGTTTATATACGAAATCAAATAAAACTACAAATTATTTAAATCTCTAATTCTATCACTGTAAATAAATAAATGAAACTCAAAACAAACACAAACTACAATAAATAGCTAAGTCAAACTCACAAAGAGCAAAAATTAACATGAGTAGGGCTGATAACCCCCATGCCTTCTCAAGACCAGGACACAATTTGCGCTTTACTGAAAACAAAATACGTTTGAAATGTTTCAACTTTTCTTA
>JAQQPU010006026.1:29117-44405 GCA_029168905.1 Artemia sp. Kazakhstan ARC1039 | reverse complement strand
TACCTACAGAGACCAGACTAATGCCTCGATAATTACCACACTCACTTTTATCACCTTTCTTATAAAGTGGTTTAATTAAGGTTTTCCTAAAATCGTTAGGTACTTCCCCTTTTTTAAAAATCGTATTCATAATCTTCAGTAACTTATTTCTAACCTCAGAGCCACCATATTTAAGAAACTCTTTTACCACCCTATCAGCACCTGGAGCCTTATTATTTTTAATCCTTTTAGTACTGTTGCTAATTCCTCCTCACAAAACAAATCTTCCTTCACATCCAAGGTATCACAAACTTTTTCATTTTCCTCTATATTTTTTCCTGCAAGGTTAAGCAAATTCTCAAAATGTTCGGCCCATCTCTCTTTAGTTTTTCCTTATCGCTAATTGCGACCCCATTCCTATCTTAACTGGGCCAAGTCCGGATTGACTACTCCCTCTCAATTTGTTAAGATGCCAGTAAAATATTTTACTATTATGCCGTCTAGCTGCATTTCCCAGATCCTCGGCAATTTTATCCATGGCCTCCACTTCACACCTCCTTAGTTCATTTTTTAATGCTTTCTCCACTTTCTTTACATTCCTTTTGTTTTCATATGATCCATCACTCAGATAATTCTTTTACAAGTCCTTTCTCCATTCTATTAAACATAAAGCTTTTTCACTAATATTCTTAGCTGCAGTTCTAGCTTTCTTCCCTAATACACCTTCAGCAACTTCACAAATGATTTTTCTAAAATTATTCCAACCATCTTCCACATTCTCAAATTTTAAACTCTGAAGTTTAGTATTCAACTGTTCCTGGAAAGTTTCTCGCAAATTCTCATCCTGGAGTCTACCAAAATCATAACTTCCCGGGAGGTAGTTACCCTTCCGATATTTCAGCTTTAAATTAACCCTTGACACTACTAGATGGTGATCTTTACTTTTAACATCAATAACGGCAATCCTATATACCCTAGTATCTTGTATTGATCCTGCCAGTCTTCGGTTTACTATAACATAATCAATAAGGTTTGCTGTCTTACCATCACGTGAATACCATGTTAACTTATGAGCCATTTTATGACCAAAAACCGTATTGGTTATAACTAGATTGTTATACCTACAAAATTGCAAAAGTCTATATCCATTACTGTTTCTGTTTCCTACACCAAATTTACCTAGGCTAGGATACCATCTATCCCTATTTCTACCAACCTGGGCGTTAAAATCTCCCAGTAATAACATCATATTTCTACCTGGGACCCTGTATATTTGCTCCTGTAACTGTAAGTAAAATTCATCTGAGTCACTAGTATCTCCGTCAGTCGGTTCTACAGGGGCGTATACTACTATAACTGATACCCTGAACTTTCTAGTCATAAAATGAGCAATTAGCATTCCCAGCCTAAACAAGACTTAGCAGCTTCCTTATTCATCATGAGCCCTACTCCCTGTCTATGTACCCCATCCTTCCTGCCTGAGTAAAAAAATTCTATATCACCTAATTTCATGCTTCCTATCCCTGGGATATGAGTTTCTGAAACTCCTAATAAATCCAGTTCGAATTGTCTGAATTCGTCAGTCAAAATGTCGATACGATAGTCATTTTTTAATGTCGTAACATTCCAAGTTCCAATTTTCATGTTCTTAAAATCATTGAATTATTTTCGCCTCAGGAAAAGCAATGATCCCGGATACCGTGCAGGACAGCAAGAAGTCCCTGGGACCTCCATGAATGGAGGCTTTGTGCAGTCCTGGGCCCATCTTGGTCACAACATGGTTTTCAGCACTTGGCAATGCTCTTCTATCAACAAGATTCGAAATTCTGCACAGACTCAAGTCTATTACCTCCGACTCATTATATATCCATGCCCACAAATAATATGCTACTACGGGGAGGCAGCCCATAATAGATAAATTAGCTAGGAAGAGGTTTTTCAGCCCGAATACACCCATCAAAACATACCAAGCCCAGAAGAATTGTCCATTAGTCAGAATCCCCTGCGAATGCTGTGTCGTTTACTAGGCTAGTATCGTTTACAATGCTGTGTCGTTTACAACAAGTACTATTCTTATAAATAGGAAATAAAGTGAGATTTATCTTGCCTTGAAAAAAAACAAAAAAAAACAAACAAACAAACAAAACCCTTTGAGGAGATAGAGCCTCACCTTAACAAAAATATTATCAACCCATTCGAAGCTACCTCCTCCAGTAACAACCTTCTGCATTTCAATCCTCTTTTGCAGACATCCCAGGCGTTCTAGTAGTACTTCATCTTCTAAAGTTCTAGATACATGTTTAAGTGCCTTTATTTTCTTTTTAAAACCTTGAACTTCTTCAGATACCGTTCTAGGCGAGCCTAAAAATAGAAAATTAGCTTTAGAGGCTAAACAAAAAATGAAGAATAAGAGGCAACTAAGTAGGTCTTTGTAGTCAAAATTGATATAATTAGTTTATTAGTTAGAAAGCATGTACATTCAGAGTTTATGAAACCATCCGTTAAAGAACTTATAACAGGAGTGTTCATTAGTATGGAGACCTAAGTCGGCTTTACGCCGCAAAGGATTTCTAGTAGCAAAGGTAAAAGTAGAGCCAGATGGCTGTTCTACCGTCAAGCAATTTCGAGTTTAAGGATCTTTTTTTTTATTAGCAGGATCCTATTTATTAAAGACTCCAACCGTAAAATCTGCTTCCATTAACACTCATAATTTCCAGTCTCATTAGTGTAATAGCAAAAAAGGGTTAATTAGCAGGAAATATTAAAAACCAATAAAAATCTCAGTGGTCACTAAGATACGCAAAGTGAAATCTCTCTGTTTGAAACTTTCAACATCAAATGAATGTAACTCACTAATAAGAGTGACAACCGTAGTTCCATCGCAAAAAGAACCAACTGATTTTTTAATGTTATTATTATGTTCAATAGAACAGCAAGAATAGGAAAAGCCAGATTCCATAATTTAGGGATTTTGAGCTTTTTTTTCCAAAGTAACATATTTCTGTTTAATTTTGCCTTTTCTTGCTGACGTTCTCCGATCGTTTCGAAACTTTATTGAACGACATCACAGTAAACCATTCTCGATATTTATTGGAAATGTCACCAATAGGTATAATAACAATTCTAACAATTCAATGAAATACCGAAGACCCTCTTCTCCTAATAATTAAGTCTCAGCTGTTCAGTCTTTGCACTCCTGTAGCCACCTGAATTACATTACCCTCAACTATTTTCGAAACAAATGTTTCAAGCCCTCGAACATTTACTAAAAGAAGAAGAAAGGTCTAATCTAAAACCTGTCACACCGAGAGAAATTTAAACGAAGACGGATTAATACTTACCATTCTTCAAAAGGTCATAGTAGTTCTGCAAATTTGTTAGGTGTGACGCAGCAGCGCTATAATTTTTCTTGATTAGATTATATCGCACTTGAGAATGTAAACGCTTCTTAATGTCTATGACTATTTCTTCCAAATGCCGTCCAAGATCAGTCTAAAAAAAGAGAAAATATAGATATTTCTTAACTTATTTCCCTCGAACTATTCAGCCCCACAAATGGTTTAGCAAAGACCAGGAGTAGTTTGTGACTTTCACGCTATAGTGTTCTACTACGGGTCTTACGAACAAACAAGAACGCCAATTTTTGTTCAATAAGACTGACATTGAAGGGTGCGTTATCCGTTACCCTGTACAATTCTACACAGAAAAGGTTAAAGTCACACATTCGAATTAACTTTACAAATTTGTCGTAAGCAGACGCAAACTTTGATGACTAACTTAATTTGTCCTCATATATCTTAGACTGATATTTGCCAAAGTTTAATTACTTATTAGCTGCACGGAAGCCAGGCAGTAAAAGGACTTTTTCCTCAATCCGAAAACTGCGGGAGTTGGTAATTATTTTAGTTTGAATTTTCTGTTGGTGTTTAAATATTAAAAAACTGCTTTGAATTATTGCCCAAACTTAACTTTCTCGAAGAACGGCATAAGATTAAATACCACTGACTTAAAAGCAAAGAAAATCCGAGGACGAGAAGTCACGGAAGTAACTACAGAAATTACAAGTAACCAGGCGCGCACCCGCAAGTAACCGGGGGGGGGGGTAGAGGGGTTGTATCCCCGCTCAAGAAAAAATTAGATTCTGTTTTTAAATATTGTTTGATCTACTCGGTAGAATTTTTAAAGTTTTCCGTTGGCTGGCTCAGGGACCCCCGGTGAGCCCCCCCCCCCAATAATTATTTTCTGACTGTACCACTGCAAGTAAAATTGAAGGGAATATGTCGAGATCAAGTTCAAATAGTAAATTAAAACTGTTGTATAATATCATGACCCTGTTTTGAGCTGAAAGTTCAGATACTAATTTACTATAAAATACCGCTACCAAGACCAAAACTCTTTGCCTAGTATCTTTATGATGAGGATCGCTAATTAGAAAGAGGAAAAAATACTCAGGAAAAAACGTTTTGGTGTGCAGTCTAATTGCATTTGAGGCGAAAGCGGGGACGATACCACATTTTATACAAAATAAATACAGAAAAAAGTAATAGAAATGTGATCGAACAAAGAAATTCATATAAATGAAAGATAAGACAGCTCTTGGTCGATTTCCTGGAGTCAACTACACTAATCTGAAAACCGTAGTAACACGGCTTAATAGTAGGAGAAAAACACCTGCGGCTTAGATAAGAAAATGCTAGCTATCTAAAGCTATATGAAAGAGGGGAAAGCAGCAAATAAGCGCAGTGGAGAGAGGTGCGCAACAAGAGAATTCCTAGAATCAATCATAGGATATCTCAGTTGACTCCAGTTCACGATCAAGCTACAGTCAAAACCACTTAGGATACTTTAATGTCGCGTGATCGATAGACATAAAATACAAAAAGGATTACATGTTTTGAAAGGAATACAAGTTTAAATTGAACACATGGTAAAATGAAATATGTGGTAAGAGGCCTCAGCCAATTAATTTAAAAAAAGAAAATTTTTCCAAGGGAAGTAAAGATCGGAGTTGAAACTTAAAACGAACAAAAGTTATTATTTCACAGCCTATCTAACATACATCGATAAATCTAATACAAATAAATCAAATGGTAATATTACCCTATGTATGTGGAATTACAAAAAACTAGCGCTTTACTGAAAACACAAAACCATATAGGAGTTTTGATACAGTAAAAGTAAACCATTTAAGGAGACTTTTAACAATATAAAAATAAAGCATTTTAGGATTGTTGTTTTTTATTCGTTTAATTTGGCATCACTTCTGCACAATGAGCTCAGTCCAATGATTGATTGTCGTTGATCTGAAAAGGACACTTTATGACTATTTTTTAGACAAGTTTGAAGTGAACCGGTCTTGGTAGTATTAGGACTACAGACTCGCTTTAGAATTTGTATCATAATTTAAATCGAAGTTGTATCGTAGTTTCGAGTAATACTAGGCGAGACCAACAGGTTACCTGATAAATCAATCCATTATTTTTATGGTGTTTAATGACTTTACATGTGTTAATATAATTTTTATTTTTATGCCTAAATTTTTAAGACAATTTTAATTGTGTAGATAATTTTACTGATATCACAGATCGTGTTATAGATTAATTTGCTGTTATGAGGGTAAGTACTAACTTTTAACTCCCAAATCAATATTCTTGTTTTTGTGTTTCCAGTAAAGCACTAGTTTTCTGTAATCCTACGAACATGGGGAAATGTCACCAGTTGATTTATTAACACTATTTTTATCGATATATGTTAGATAGGCTATGAATAGTAATTTTTGTTCTTTTTAAGTTGCAACTTCGCTCGTTACTTCCCTCGGAAAAACTTTATTTTTTAAAATTAATCTGTGCCCGTTTTTTATTTAAATTTAATGTAGAAGCAGCGCTGCGATCATCATTTTTCTGTGGGGGGGGGAGGCAGGCCAGACATATACGGAACAATTGTTTGCGTTCGCTTTAAGTTTTAATGTTACTCCTTACTTTCAGCTAGAAGTTTTTAAATTTTATCTCTGATTGTCTCTCAAATTATTCTAACACAATTTTCTTATTAATCGTGTATATTTCCGGTATTTGTCTAAATTGTTCATGTTCGAAGATAACAGTCCCTAAAGAAGTGAACTTCTGCAAAAGCCGTATCATGGTTGCAACGGTAGCTGTAACCTAGTAAAGAGCAAACAACAGCCCATAGTAACCAAAAGTTCAAAAACGTGTTTAGAAAAAAACCGCCTAGTGAAAAAAAATTGCCATCTGACATTGATTCAAGAATGGTAACTATTCCTTTCGTTTGTATTAAAAATAAAAGTTTATTGCGAAAACAAATTTACGGTGATTTCGAAAAAAGCCTGAAACCCCTCGGAAATGGCGTCAGATCAAAATGAAAAGTGTACCATTGGAATGAGCATAGTCAAAAGCCTTATTCAGGGAAATTACAGTCCCCAAACTTGAACAACAAAGAAAATCACTTTTTTGCACTGATGTGTCCCCCCTTTTTTTCTGTTTCTCACATCTACGTGTTTCTATAAATTCCATCATCTGCAAGTGCCATATAACACAAAAATGGCACATTCTGTGCCATTTCTCAAGGGGTGGGGCTAGCGGGCTACAAAGACATCATACAGATGTTTCATAGCTCACATAAAATCTATTTCTCATATCTACGTTTTCTTTATAAATTCAACCACCTGCAAGTACCAAATGGCATTATAAATGGCACTGTTGATGCCATGTCCCAAGTGGAAAAGCTAGGGGCTAGTGGGCTGCCAGAACGTCTTAGAGATGTTTAATGGCTGATTTGAACGCTATTGCTCATATATACGTGCTTTTAATCAGTTTTGCCATCCGTAAGTGCCGCAAGTACCAAAAATTTTAGAGAGTATCGTATAAATACCTTATCGAGTGTTCTTGCAGCCGGACGCAATTAGGAGGCGCAGATATGTGACTCTGTCGTAGGGTTTAATCCTGGTATCATTAATGTTGACAGAGAGCTAACTTTTTACCTTGTGTTTTGTGCCGTTAATAAAAAAAAGTTCAGTCATAGCTCTGAGTTCTTTATTTAACAATAAAAATCATAAACAAAAAACTACTTCAACAAAATCTCCCCCATAAGGCTCAATAGATGCATTAAATGAAAGTCAATCGTATTATAGCCCTCTGTAACTGATGCCTACATTTTGGAAATTTTGATATCAAGCCGGATGCTTGAAAGATATCATCCCTAAGGTTTAGAAGCGATAAACTGATGCGACAAGAATAAAGAAGTAAGACATGATTACTGTTTTTTTTTTATCGATAATAGCGTCGTTGAACAGCGATTGTCTGCTTTGCAACCTTGACGTACACCATTCTTGACATGGGGCATTTTCTTTGAAGACTGATAGCCGGATATAGAATTCATGTGAACGTCAGCCATGAATTTCTGGGATATGTGGCCATGGATGCCAGAATTAAAGATTCTGCTGTAAAACCCTTTTTTACAAGATAGGCTTAGGTCTAGCAAAGAGCCCCTTACTTCAAATGCTATAAATGTGTATCCACAAAAGGTTGGTGTTTATCCCATTGAATGGAGATGCTTTTAGTTCAGTCAAACTTCAGTCAGATGTGGCTAATATCAAAGAATTTTTTTAGATACGCCATATGTGTTTTTTTTGTGGAAAAAGCTCCTTGAAGCATTCTCTTCACTCTCCTTCTTCTTCTTCTCCTTCACTCGCCTTCCCCCCTTCTGTGCCGGCAAGCACATGAATACGATCTTTTATAGTACACAAACGATTTTTCTGTAAAGAAAAATCGTTTGTGTACGGCGCTTTTGGTGCCATGTCTCAAGTGAAAAAGCTGGGGCTAGTAGCTGGGGCTACCAGTACTTTTTAGAGCGATGTTTAATGGCTCATTTGAAAGCTATTGCTCATACCTACGTGATGTTTATCAATTTTATCATCCGTAAGCGTCAATTTTACAATAGCACTAAAAACAATACTTTTGATGTCACTTCTTAAGTAGAAAAGCTTGGAATCATAAAACGAAATCGTCATTGTAATAATTATGATCCAAAACCCGTAATAAGAAGTTTGCAAGAACACCTCTCGTATGTTCCTCCTCCAAGCCCCCTTAGTAAATTACGCAATTAAGGTAGGCTACATCCACTAATATATCAAATCCCATTATTCGAGCCGTCGTTCTGTTGGTAAGCATTCGACTTCGAAATAGATTGTCTTGCGTTTGGTTCCTGCTTGGGTGTTTTGTTTTTTCAATTATGGTTTTCTCCCTTCTATACGATCATTTTCAGATAATTTCACTTTTTTTTGTAAATGTAATGCACTCATTTTTAAAAAGCATATCCCAGAAAGGTAACGACTGAAAGTAAAGAGCGAACTGAAGTTAATGGTACCCAAATAAAAGTTATTCGCATATTACATTTTCATAATTTCATAAGAAGGGGGAAATATACTCAAAATATAATCTGCAATGATGAAAATAGCACTGTCCAATTTATTTACTCAAGAACCATAAAGAGAATTTTTTGACCATTTATTAGGAAAATGTGAATCTAGTACCCTTTTTAAGAGTCAAAAGGGACGATAGGGTAACTAGGCTATTTTCCACGCCAGTTTTTGCCCCCGTGACTTATCGCGGCTAAACATCGCGCCTTGTCATTTTTTTTTAATCAAAAAGGAGGGGGAAAATACAAGTCTTCAAACATAGCTTTGACCACTATAGCCTCTCAAGTAAGGGCCTAAAGCTATGAAGAATTGCTCATTTTATCTAGACCAATTCATCATCAAGCCTTCGAAGAAAGGCTTATTATACATTGTTGAACTTGGGATCTTATGGATGTTTGGTTAAGAGTTTATTTTAGGTTTTCGAAAAGATATTCCTAGGAACCAAACCCACTTTATGTATATAGCTAATTTCGAATGAAAGAGCTTATCAATGAAGAAATTTGAACTTTAAAAAAAAAAAAAACAGAAGCAAATTTCGTTTTAGAAGCAAAAAGATGATTTAGTGTTAAAAAAAAATGAGTAAGAATTTCTATTCTTCCACTGTCAGTTCATGCTCAAGCACTGAAAAATGTACTCACAATGCTGACAGTAAAAAGTATTTAATTGAATCTTTCAACAATATATAAATGTACACGCTAAGTCCGAAATTTTGAATTGTCTGAATGGTAAAATTCTTGTTTAGCGGCTTCTTTCTATTTTGAAAAGTGATTGAGATAGGTGAATAAAACTTTTAGGAATGAATCCAGGGCCAAAAATATAGCCCGGGAAATATCGCCAAGCTACCATGCCTTTCCTTTTCTTATTTCTATGGGTTAGAAAGTAATTCCTGAAATGCAATGAAAATGTAATTCCTGTCATGTCACTAGAATTTTAAGCTATAGCAAGGATTTTTTCCTAAAACTAAGAACGAGATTTACAAAACTTTAAAACGTTATAAGTTAGAATTGAGCAAGTGTACGAGACTCAAAACACTTTTCTTATGCATCGTTTAAGCAGAAGATCTTTTTTACAAGGTTTAACTTTTAAACCAAAAAGATTGTTAAAGGTCATCAAATTCCAGATTCCTCTTAAGGGAGAAGGAATGGAGGTAGGTGCTTCAAAATGTCTTCCCATTAAATATCTAAGACAGCAAGAATCCTATAAATAGAATTTCACCTTAAAACAAAACTAAAGAACAAAAAATCCATCGTTATCACAACAAAAATCGTGAACAAATTCTATTTATTTTTCAATCTTTAACTGTTTCATTCTAAAGACAAAGACCCGAAATAGAGGTATTATGAAGTACATTCAACAGCTTTCGCTTATGAAACTTCGACTTAAAAAAAAATCCCTTTGTATGTTTATTATCTATCAAAGTAAACAATTTGCTTTTATAAAATTCAACATACTTTCTCATTAAAATACGTGTTTATTATTAATTTTTTTTTTTACAATGGCCGCTTAAATTCAAAGAAGCCAATAATGCCTTTCCTTGAAGCTAAACTCAGTTTACAACATTTTGAACAAAATACAAATTTGCAAATAAGTTTGGAAATCCAGAACAAACTGATTTACTAATCAAACACAACATTCCACTAAGAGGAAATCTAATCAGATGAGAAAATACAGAACGTTTGTCCCAATACAAACCAGTTTAAGTGAAACTTGTAATAATTTAATACAAAACACAACTAATAAACATAACCAGATTTATGTCGCTAGAGCAACGAAAAGTTTTTTTTTCGTCACAGTAGCACTGGGTTTATTTAAAAATAAAGTTTACATCTTCGATTCCCTGAAGCAAACTTGTAGGGGAGATGACCCTCCTTATAAATCAATAAACCAAGAGAAAAAAAAAATTAGAGCTCAACTTACCGGACCCAAAAACCACCGAACCTCCAAACAGCACCCAACAAATTTATAATTTTTATATTCATTTACATATTCAGCTGCAAATAAACCCTCCTCAAAACTTAACTTAACTGGCCCAGAATAATCCATCCAAAATATACACATCAAAGCAATGGTTCTTTAACAATTTACGAAATTCCTGCAGACCCCCAACATACCTCAGATCCACTGGCAAACCCTCCCAAACTAACGGAACAACTTTATTGCACCAATCTTTGGTCGACTTCGCCGACAAAAATATTATGGGAATAACAATTTGATTTTCTTTTTCTTCACCATTGATTAAATGCTATAACTGTCAAGCTCCTTAAAATCTTACAAGTGTTGCCCCAATAAGAAATTTTTTATTCAAAAAAAGTAAAATGATTATATGGTCCTTAAAAAAATAAAAACGCTGTGTTCTTATAAAAACTTTATTCTCTATTTCTTGACACCTAATCATTGTTGTTAGTTTTAAAATACACCGTATATACAAGCTAACACTTTTTTACTTTCCCTAAAAATACTACTACTTCTACTACTACTACTACTAACAACTCACTGCAGCACCAAGCCGCCTGAGGCCAACCCAGCTACGGACCCTCCTCCTCCATCCCAATTTATTCAAAGCCTCCCTTTTTACACCCCCCCCCCCCCCCAGAAAGTTCCCATTTCCTTTACATCTTTCTTTATGACGTCCTCCCACCCCACACGAGGACGATTTGCTTTCCGTTTAGCCCTATACGGTTGACCGAATAGGACAATCTTCGGCAATCTGTCATCCTTCATCCGCACAACATGCCCTAGCCACCTCAACCTTTCTTTCATTATAGCCCTAGAGAGCGGTATTGAACCACATTTTTCGTATAGCCTACTGTTTGAAATACGGTCAGTCAGCCGGGTACCCAGAACAATCCGTAAGCAATTTCTCTGGTAAATATCTAGCAAATCTTCAACCGCTTTCCGGAGCGCCCATACTTCAGAGCCATATTTGACCACTGTCATCACTGTAGCTTCTAATATTCTAATCTTAGTTTGCAGACTTATCTTCCTATTCTTCCAAACTTTTTTTTTAACTGTGAAATAACACCCTGAGCCTTGGCTATTCTACGAGCATCTTCACTGCTCCCACTGTCTTTACTAATAATACTACCAAGGTAAGTGAAGCTGCCATACTGATCAATCTTTTCGTTATCCAACGTCACCTTTTCATCTTCACTTATTTCTAGCCTTAGTGATTTAGTCTTCTTAACATTAATTTTCAAACCTATTCTAGCACCCTGAGCTCTCAAAACATCTAAAAGTTCATTCATTTTGCTTACACTTTCATCTAGGATGCTTAAATCATCAGCATAATCTGAATCCAGGAGACTTTTCTCTCCCATTTGATTCCGTGGTCTCCCATTGCCTTTCCTTGCTCCTCAAGACAAAATCCATCAAAGTAATCCATATTAAGGGGGATAGAACACCACCCTGCTTAACTCCTGATTTAATACAAAACCAGCTGCTAAACCTCATTTCCTACCTTAACCGCAGCAGTGTTATTCTCGTACATAGCCCTAATCACTTTAATGTATTTGTCTGGTATACCACACAAAGATAAAACCTTTGCTAAAGCTCTTCTATCAACAGAATGAAACGCATGCTCATAGTCTATAGAACTGAGGACCAAAGGTGTTTGACAACTCAGGCACTTCTCAATTAATAACCTAAGAGTAAAAATTTGGTCGACACATCCTCTACCTTTTCTAAAGCCGCACTGTTCTTTTCTTAAAACTTTGTCTACAGTATCTTTCAGTCTAAAAAGTATCATATTACAAAGTAATTTCCTACCTACAGAGACCAGAGTAATGCCTCGATAATTACCACACTCACTCTAATCACCTTTCTTATAAAGTGGCTTAATTAAGGTTTTCCTAAAATCGTTAGGTACAAGTACTTCCCCTTTTTCAAAAATCATATTCATAATTTTCAGTAACTTATTTCTGAACTCAGAGCCACCATATTTAAGAAACTCATTTGCCACACTATCAGCGCCTGGAGCCTTATTATTTTCTAATCCTTTTAGTACTGTCGCTAATTCTTCCTCACAAAACAAATCTCTTCACATCCAAGGTATCACAAACTTTTTCATTTTCCTCTATATCTTTTTCTGCAACTCTATCTCGGTTTAGAAAATTCTCAAAATGTTCTGCCCATCTCTCTTTAATCCTTTCATTTTCACAAATTATGGCCAGTTCCTATCTTTAAATGGGACATGTCTGGATTGACTACTCAATCTCAATTTATTAACATGCCAGTAAAGTATTTTACTATTATGCCGTCTAGCTGCATCATCCAGATACTCGGCAATTTTATCCATGGCCTCCACTTCTCATCTCCTTAGTTCATATTCTAATACTTTCTCCATTTTCTTTACATTCCTTTTGTTTTCATATGATCTATCACTCAGATAATTCTTGTACAGGCCCCTTCTCCTTTCTATTAAACATAAAGCTTTTTCACTAATTTTCTTTCTTCCCTAAGACACCTTCAGCAACTTAACAAATTATTTTTCTAAAATTATTCCAACCATCTTCTACATTGTCAAGTTTTAAACTCTCAAGTTTAGTGTCCAACTGTTCCTGGAAAGTTTCTCTCAAATTTTCATCTTGGAGTCTACGAACTTCATAACTTCCCGGAAGGTAGTTACCCTTCCGAAATTTCAAATTTGAATTAACCCTAGACACACTACTAGATGGTGATCTTTACTTTTAAGATCAATAACAGCACTCCAATATACCCTAGTATCTAGTATTGATCCTGCGAGTTTTCGGTTTACTATAACATAATCAATAAGGTTTGTTGTCTTACCATCACGTAAATACTATGTTAACTTATGAGCTATTTTATGATCAAACACCGTATTGGTGGAGAAGTAAGTTTCCCTCTACAAATCATCATTCTATTGACATATCAACCTAGAGTACTTGCTACATAAATTTCAAGCCGATCGGGTGAAAAAAAAAAACGACTGTTTGTCTGAAAATTTGGCACAATGGAATGGTGGTCTTGAAGGGGCCAAGGGACCATTTTTGGGGACCTCTAAACATACACATATAAAGTCATGTATTATTCCTCTTCAAACAGGGCACAAAATGTCAACTTTTCTGATAAAAAATTGGCAATGAGACGAAGATAGATTTCGAGGGGCCATGAGCCCACTTAGTGCCTCAAATCATACAGATTGAATCGCAAATAAAATCGGCACGCCTAGAACAAAGATTGTACAACATGTTTTCGTAACTCTACAGTGTAAGCTGCTGAGATGTTCGCTAAAATCATTTCTTTGTTTCGATGATTCAAAAGCGAAATCGAAGTTGTGGGTTGATTTTGTACCTACTTGATGCAACTATGTTAGACAGACTATGAATTAGTAGCACTGAAAATGCGTCTCCTCCCATCTTGGGCAGTGTCCACTACCTTTCATGAAAGAAATGCATCTCTGAAAATGTAACCTGTAGCTAAGCCCAACTTTTATTTTAGATTTGAATAAATGCACCACAATGATTGGTGCAAATCTGCGCTTCGGGAGCAGCGGAACAGTGAATGGAACATTTGGCGGCCCAAAGCACTTCCAATGTCATCCAGGGGGTGCTACCGAAGCTGGTTTACTTATGACTATAGCATCCCTTGGAGTTGCGGCAAATCTGACACTTATTGTTATTATACTTTATCATCCACCACTCAGAAGGTGAGTAAGTCATAGCAACTAATAAAACTATGACTAAATACGATACTGCTTCGCTAAGCCTTAAATTATATTGTAGCTTAGTCATCTACTGAAGTACTTTCTAGCGCATACATACAATTTTATTTTATACTTTTCCTTGGGGGTATTGTGATTATAGTAAAAATTAGTAAAAAAAACTTTACTAAATAAGGAATACGCTTACTCAGTGAAGGTAAATCACCATTGCATAAGCAGGCTTTTGTCGTGCATTTAGTTTGCAGCCATTTTCTTCAGAAAAATATCGCGGTGCAATTTAACGGCGTTACATGAATCAGACGCACCTCCTTCTTTTTCATGCGACTAGTATAGATGCGGCTATCATATTTAAGAGTTACCTGGTTTTTTTAATACAAATACTTCTTTTGTTGGCAGTTCCATAAAATTCCAGGCAAGATATGGCTTTTCTAAGAAGTACGTTGAAGTTATTCAATACAGATTGAAAACTTTTTAGCTCAGGAGTGCGGGATACCACATTTAGCACATGCACATGCCTTTGAGTTTATAATATTCATTCAGTTTCTGTAGGCCCACCAATATGACTATACTGATACATTATAATCAGTAAATCTATAGGTAAGTCTATTTGGAAGACTGGGCTGTCTTCCTCTCGTGAAACGAGCAAGTTAGTGAATTTACTGCATTTATATTGTCCATGCTAGAATAATAATAATGATAATAATATATAAATAAATAAAACGTATGCTTTATCTTCAAAAAGCCCCAAAAATCAACATTTTTTCTACTCTACGGTAGAACTACAAGTTCTTTCATGGTAGAATACAAGCGTAAGGCGGTCAAATACGCAGAGCCGTAAATGCGTCTGCTCCCATCTTGAGCAGCGTCCGCTACCTTTTATGAAGGAAATGCATCTCTGAAAATGTAACCTGTAGCTAAGCCCGTCAAACACGGAAAGCTTCCATGGAATAGTATTTCACAAACGTTCTATGCTTTAGATTTCAGCCTTAAAAATTTCAAGTTTTCCAAACAGCAGGAGCTAAATATCAAAAGAAAGATAAATATTGTCATCAATTTTCAACTTCGTCTGTTAAGCTAAAATTTTGGAAAAAGATGAAATTTTTGAAATACCCATTATAGCCAAGCCTATCTAGTGGATCTGACTTTTTATTAAATAAAAAAAAACAAGTTTTTTTAACTGAAAGTAAGGAGCGACATT
>JAQQPU010006026.1:11786-28717 GCA_029168905.1 Artemia sp. Kazakhstan ARC1039 | reverse complement strand
CCCCCCCCCCCCCCACCAGAAAAAAAATCCTCCTGAAAACGCCTGTATACTTCCCAATAACCAATACTATATGTAAACAATGGGCAAAGTTTATAACTTACAGCCCTTCCCCTGGAAACTCTTGGGGATTAAGTCATCCTCAAAGACATATTAATTAGATTTTCGACTATGCTGAACAAAATGGCTATCTCAAAATTTTGATTGGGTGACTTCGGGAAAAAATGAGCGTGGGAGGGGGCCCAGTTGCCCTCCAATTTTTTGGTCACTTAAAAAGGGCACTATAACTTTTAATTTCCGTTCGAATGAGCCCTCTCACGATATTCTAGGACTATTGGATCGATACAATCACCCCTGGGGAAATAAAAAAACAAAAAAACAAAACAAAACAAACAAATAAACACGCATCCGTGATCTTTCTTCTGGCAAAAAATACAAAATTCCACATTTTTGCAGATAGGAGCTTGAAACTACTATAGTAGGGTTCTCTGATAGGCTGAATCTGATTTTTTTTTGTTTTTCATTAAAGTTCCATGACCTTTAGGGGTTGTTTCCCCTTTTTTTTCGAAAACAAGGCAAATTTTCTCAGGCGCATAACTTTTGATGGGTATGACTGAACTTGACAAAACTTATATATTTGAAATAAGCATAAAAATCTGATTCTTTTGATGTATCTATTGGTATCAATATTTCGTTTTTTAGAGTGTCGGTTACTATTGAGCCGGGTCGCTCCTTACTTACAGTTCGTTACCACGAACTGTTTGATAATGTGACTCAAGGGCAATTGAACCACGAGAGCACTATATAGAAAATACCAATTTTAAAATTCTGCAAAGATCATCCTTCAAATGTTTATTCGACTTAGATAAATTTTGCAGACAATTTATGTAGTCCGTACTTCATACCCGCAACTCAAGCTAATGACGCACAAAACATTTCCGGCCGAGACCCCGTCAACCTCTCGTTCAAAACAGTCCACATCCATAGAATTACCTGTGAATGGGTATTTGTTTATTTATTTTTAAGATTTAATATTTGAAGAATTTCTCTGAGTAATTTTGATCCCTTTAACAAACGAAGTCAAATAAAAGCGTTTAAAAAAGGGCTATGAAATGAATATTTATTTCCTTAACCATCGACACCGATTTCGGAGATGGCTAGAGATCAAAAGTCACCCAGAAGTCCCCCACGTAGTGGCTAAGTCCCAAAAAATGAAAGTCTGTTTGTACTTCAGAATCCATAGCTGTTTACTGTTTTTAAACCACTGTTCTTCATAAAAGACTTGCACAAAAATAAGGGGTTTCATCAAGTCCTTAATACATTGTATCAGTTACATATTTGGTAGTTTAAATTATCGTTAATTTATTTAATTTATTGCTAGTATTACTTTAATAAACCCTCCTAATCGACATGATTATTTCTAGGTGGTCATTAGGTCTTGTATTTCACCAGGCCATTGTGGATCTTCTGCGAGGTGCTCTGCTGGTTCCACTAGGAAACAGTATAATGAACTGTCAACCAGTTCCCAAGTGTGCTATTTTAGAAACTGCTTTTATTTTGCTGGTATCGGTCTCGTCAATAAATATCTTGACAACTGTGTTAAACGACACCCCACTTCTTGCAGAAGATGATAATCCTGAGGTGGCTTCAATTCTTGGAGTCGAAGGCAATGGAGTAAAAGTAAGTCCAACATAGATTATACAACATGATAATCAGAAACTAATTATAGAAATAAATAGGGTTTGTAAGCTGATTCTTAAGACACCTAAGAACCGCCGCTCAGGGTGGTTGAAAAATATACATTGAAGATGGATAAAAACAAAAACTTTAGTCGTGTTTTCTAATATGATGTTTATTCTTTAATATTTCAGGTTTTCGACTTTTTTCATTTGTCTGTGGGGTAAGTTACAGTTATTGCAGACTGTTTCCATCGCTCATAAAGATGAGTAGCAAAAAATAGAGAACATTCAGCAAATTCAATGTTTTAGTCGGTATTACTATTAAACTGGAGAACATGGAAATACTTTAAAATAATATATTACAAAAAAATATAAATACCAAAAATACGAGTTAATTGCAGGCTATTAGTTTTACAAAATATTCTCTTCATTTTCAGGGGGGGGGTATTTTTGCTGATAATTTAATGAAAACAATTAAATATCATGTTGTATTATTCTCAATTGTATATTTTTCAGGTAACGATGTCAAAATACGTTAAATGGGACAAATCTCATTTGGTAGGTCTCGTTACAATGATGAGAGACTAATGTTAGAAATCAAAGGCCTGCAAATGGGTTATTAAAATCTTCTTCGGCTGCATATGCTTAGAAATAAGAAACCTACTACGGTTAGTCACAAACAATAGGTTTTACTCAAAGTTGCAATTTAACATGAATTGGTAAATATATATCAAGACCACCAAAAGCCAAGACTGTACCCCAGGACAAATTTCTTCACGTCGGACAAATTTCAGGTTGCTGGTCATACCTATGATCCTAAGTATTGGAAGTAGAAAAGTGCATGCGACAATTTTGTGGCATTCAGCTGCGATTATATTTGCATTGTGATATTTTATATCATAGAGTCTCTCAGACTTTTTTCTTTGAGGATTCCTTTTGATACTAATAATCTTGCAGGCCCGTCACTAATCATATATGCACACAACATCCTTTTATGTAACTATAGAAGTTACGTCATTAGCACTAAGAAGTGGAATAGTTAGTTGCTTATTTGAAATCTACCGAAAAGTAAACAAATCCATTAAGGGTGATCCATGGTAGGGTTTATACTGAGAGGAAAGGAGGAGCGGTACATGTCCCTATGAAAATTAATTTCAAGATGGTTATATGAAATTTCGGAACAATCAAACATGCCTGGTTGCAATGGTATTAAACATTTTGTGTTCAATGCAAAAAAAAAAAAAACATAAAACACATCAAAAACATTCTTTTTGATTTTAAAGTAAATAAAAAAAGAAGTTGAGACAAATATTTCACCGTCAAAATAAATCTCTCACTAGACTCTTTGAGGCTCAACTCTCATTGAGTGGGTCCTTCTTCGTCTTGTCAGGCCTGTCCACGATTTTGGGGACAACGCGAACAGCCGGAATTCTATCGACATTTCTCGAAGTTATTGGTATTGAAACAAAACTAGTAGGTATAAATAATGAATTTAGTAATAGGAAATTTATAGTTGAAATAAATAAGGTACGTAAAATTCATGCCACACACCGCCGCAGATGTTAAAAAAAAAGCAGTTAAAATACAATTCAGGGGTTTTGAAGATGATATTTACCCGTATGTAAACTGAGCTATAAATTCCTTTTTGATTGGAGGGTTTATTAAAGATAGTGCAAGCCTCTTCAGTGGTCTTATTTATTCAGACACTTAATACTAAATTAAAATAAATATTTCTTAGAAAAAGCGAAAGAATCCTTCTTAAAATATTCGTTTTTAATTTAAAAGGTACGAACGTGGAAAACCAGCTTGAAGTTTAAGTTTCTACTTGGTTCATTCTTTATGGAAAAGTAGAATATTTCTTCAGCAAATTACCAAGACATTTCATGAGCGATATTTCAAAGAACTAATTGAGCAAACACATTTCGTCAAGAATAAGAAATGAAAGCAAACTAAGCCCTTTTACTTATTAATTGCCCAGGAAAAGGAATTATAATTTAAGAGGGCAACTTTCCGCATTTTCAGGAGAAAGTCAAACGTTCGTTAGTCTAAAACAGACAAAAAAATTTCGTCAGTTCATTTACTCTCATAGGTCTGAAGATAAGGTTGTAATTCCTTGAAAGTTGTTTCTAGTTTGACAACCTTAATTGCAATCCAATAAGTGCAGTCCACCAGTTTAAAACTATTAAAAAACTGTTCGAAGTCCATAAATAAGTGTTCTAAGTGCATGTTCTAAGCATATAAGCATAAGACATTTGTTGACATGGAAAACTTGCGAAACTCTAAACTCAATTATTTCTTACAGCCGTTAGAAGCCTCGTCAAATTCAGCACTTCATGATGCTCCTCAATGCGTAGTGTTTGGTGTTTTTATGATATGGTTTTCCGCTATAACAATCAACTTGGGACCAACTTTCATCAGTGGTGCATTAGCTGCGAGTGCAGAAACAATTCAAATGGCCCCATCGTGCCCTCTAGTTCAGGTAAATCGTTCTTCCGCTCTTTCCTTAAGCAGGAAGCTAAAAGGAAGTTCCCTAGCATGCGTCTAAGTGGTGGAAATAAACTGCATTGAGCCGACAGAAGCCTTTTTTTCTTCTGAATTAAGAATGATGGCGGAGGATTTGAATGTTTGGTAGAGATGCTAGATTAGCTTCAAATCTATTCCGTTATGTGGAAAACTTTCAATCGATTCAGGCGAGAGAAGTGATAAATCGGATGAAGCAATCGGCGGCTTTATAATTTTATAGAAACTAAAAACCCATATTTTTACATGAAAAGAAAAGAGTGAATTGTAAAGTAGGACAAGCATAAATTAGCTTATAAAAGATGTTAAACTTGAAACGAACAAAAATCAGTATGAATTGAGAGATAAAACAAAAAATGAGCAGAAATTACAACAAGCAAATATTTTACTATTCTCTTCAAAACCCCCAAAAGGTGGATTTACTGAAACACTCATTACTCTTCACTGAGGAATAAATGAATTGATTGACATTACTCCCAAAATAATCCCTGGATAATCTTGAGCTAAAAAAGTGGACTAGGTCTATACTCGTGAAGTTAGAGGGGAGGATGAGAGGGGTTCAATCCCACAGCTCTCTATTTCTACGATCTTGACCCTGAGGACCGTCTATAAAATCTCTTTTTAAAATGAGCATAACTTGGGGTCCTTGACTCTGTGGCAGTAGGGATTATGTGGCTTTCAGAGACGGATTTTTGGACAACTTCATCGTGTTAGTTAAAATGGATATGTTGACACGGAACTCATAGCGCTGCAGAGAAGTCCGGGGGTAAAAAGGGCACTGGTTACCTTTGAATCAGTTTCTGTTTCGTACCTTAAAGGGATTCGATATCAAGAAAAGTCCCACACTTTTTTCGAAATCTGATCTATAGGAAAAAGTCGAAAATGAAAAATAACCCATGGGAGACACAAAACAACGCTATTGCATGGCAATGATTAAAGTAAAAAAACCTTTGATTTTCAGAGCAAGTAAAAAGCGAATGTAAAACATAAGAAACAAGAAATTGACCTATACGTGGTGGGGATTACCGCCCTTCTCAACCCCAATTTTTTCACTAAAATTTATCTAGTGTTTTCCTGAAAGCATTTTTGAGTGCAAGAAATGTAGCCATTGCTAGTAATTGCAAGTGTATTATTTATTCATTGCCTTTCGAAACATTTGAACTGAAAATTTTAGTATTTTGTTACCAAAAAATTCTTTGATAGATGATGTCCCGTATTCTGTGGGGTATCCTTTAGTTTGTCATCTTCTTGCTTGAATAAGCTTTCACACCCTCAAAAAATTACTTTTTATTGCATTACCTAGAACACACACGAAATATGCAAGAACCCACAAAGAGTTGATATTTAGAGGTTTCTGGGGTTGCTGGTTACGAATTTGGGACTAACATTGTAATAGAAAACACATAACATTACAATACTACAATACCAGTACGACTCAAATCAGTTCTGCAATAATTTTGAAGCTGCATTATTAGAGGGCCTAAATTCGGACCCATTGGTCTGTGATATCTCCTCCCCCTTCCTCCCACTTTCGCATATAGAGACATGCTTCGTGCCTTAAGAATCATGATTATTGAGGGGTAGTTTTTTTAATTATTATTTTCCAACTATTTAATCTTAATCATCAAGGTCATAGGACGACTATTCCAAATACAAAAACTGTTCATTGGCTCTGAAAGGGGGGGGGGGGTAATTTACTTTGATCTCGTTGTTGACTTTTTATTTGTTGATCTCTTTCTTGAATTATGGCATGACAATACTTTACCTTCTATTTATTTATCAAAGTTTGTCCAATATCCTATCGGTATTTATATGGAACTGGGACAAAATTCGTTCCAAACTAATTCATTCCAGACTCATATTGCATTATAGACGTCAATCTGTATGAAATGGCGCCCTTTGGCTCTTGATCCGTCTGTCAATCCCTCAGCCCTAACTCTACACTTGGGTAGTTATTATTATTATTGCTACAGTACTGATGGGATCAATTTTGCGATTCCCTGTAAACTATACATCTAATATAAAACAGGGTAAAAGAATAAAACAATATTTTCCCTCCTTCTGGTTAATGCGGCTTCTGTTCCTACAGTTTGATGTTTATATAGTAAGAGATTAGTTTCTAGATATTGTGTTTCTGGCAGATAGAACTATGCTAAACAGTGACAAAATTATCTATAAGAGTCATAATATCATGAAAATATGGCCGAGAATAAACATATGGCCAACTCATACGTGTGCTGCAATTTTGGTAGTGACAAACGTTCAAATCAAAGATGAAGGCCATTGTAAAAACAACAAAATATTATTTCACCATAATATTTCGCCATCTTTAAAAGCAAAAATGAACAATGTTTTTTATTGGACAACAGAATGATATTACGACGAATCAAACAAAAAAGGTCATAATATGGCTATTTTAAAAATTAATTTATTCCAGGGACCGTTTCGCCACTACATCGTCAATCTTTTATGGGTTCTAGTTAATATGCTGTGTATTTCAATGGCAGCTTTCCACCTTTACAAATTACACAGGGATCTGACAAAGCCACAGGTTCAAGCAGTCAGGATTGCTAGGTGAGTTATATTCAATTAACGCTATGTAGCAATAGAAAAATTTTATTTATTTTGTAGCGATGAAGAATTTTAGTATTTGAATCAAACGTATTCTCACTAGTGAAAAATAAAACCTGACTTTCTCAATAAACCAGATATGAATGGCATAGATTTATTTCCCTATTATCACTTCTTATATTTGAACCGGATGCTGTAATTTCTCCAATATACATATTAATCGAATTGTATTTTAATACTGATCTTGAATATCTTTGAATTATTTCATTTAATTTAATCCATCAAAAGTTATGAGGAATTAAGAACTATTGAACTATAAATTCTGACGTCTCAGAGCTTTGTTTCCACGGCACGATTAGATCTGACTTCAGAGACACGAATACTTATAGGCTAACAGGGGTTAGAAACGTTATAAGCCGTAGCGATGACAACCTTTGGTATTTGTAGGGATGAAAAAATGTTTGGCTTATACTAAGTGTGGTACTAAATACTGATCGAGTCAAAGGCGATATTATGCCCAAGGGTCATGAACTTACACCTTGTAATTTCTCCGGCAGCGCCGCTTATAGCGCTAAAGATCGTGTCAACTAGGCTAGCGCCGCTCTCAATTAATGGGAGAAAATTGAATACGTAGACATATAAATGTGGCCTCTTCTTTCTCGAGCTATCTGGAGATCCGATTCCCTCTGGGAGCATTTACCTTGGAGACATACGAACTAATTACCTATTATTAGACTAGATGCAGACATATAAAATGAGATAAACACAGATGAAAAAGGCAATAGATTTATTGAACTTACATACTTAGGTGCACAGCAATGGGTCACTTCAAATGACAATAACGGTGATCGAGATGAAAGAGTTTAAGACTTCTATCTCAATGGTCCTGCTTCAACTTTACGAATTATCTCGAAAAGCACTTCTACCGCACTATCAAACGCAGTTCTTTCGTCCTGCGCTGTAAGGACTGACTCGCAATTGGCTCACGTGGCCCAAGGATAAGAGCCCTTCGTCCAATAATACGTCTTAAATATTTTTGATGATTTAGACGTTCACACGGTTCTTATCGTTTAAACTTCCTGCGAAAGTGACTGCACTTTTTCTCTTTGCTGATTAAGGACTTTTCATTTTTGAAACTAGATTTAGCTTAATTATAAGAAGTCGGAATTATCTTTAGAAGGAAGGAACTTTATTTTGGTATTTTAAATATATCGCATTTTGCTCATGGTACAGCTAGAGTTTTTTCTGCTCAAATTGATTTCTCATTCCCACTCCTTCTTTCTTCTAATCAGTTTTACGTCGTTTCCAAGTTGTAAACATGTTTAGAAACATAGATTCGGTTCAAAATAAGCAGTCCCAACTTTTCTATGACAAGTTTTCATTGATTTGCACGATCTATAGGCTATGCAAACAGTGGAAGGTGATTTATTTCCTTTCTGGAAAACGTATTTAGTCAGTGATCCAAGGCTCGCTATCGTTCAAAAAAAGGGAAGAGGTGGCTCACATCAGCTGCAGTTGGTTTGAGGGTGGATTCTAGGGAAATCGGGGGCGCTTAAAACGAATATCGGGGTGCACAAGTTCGCACGCGTGTAGAACATGTACTTTCACCTGGTATTTTTGGTTTTTCCCCACAACTTGTATTTCTTTAGTTAACCACTATTTAATTTTGAAAACAAGGGTTTTTTAATATACTTTTTCTTAGTTTTTTCGGTTTTTCTGAAATTTTTGGCTACATAAATATATTTTTTTATGCTTTATTTGAATTCTGCTCGTTATTACGAGTCAAACTTTATGCCTTTTTTCCAAAAAATATTTATTCTTGAGCAACTATTTATTTTTTCTAAATAGCGTCATAGGTTTCAGAAATTAGCCTACAATGACCAATTTAAAATTATTTTTTTTAGCTGTTAAAAAAAATAAAAACGAATCAAACTGCACATCATTCGAACCGTCCGAATGTCCTTTATATGTTGTCAATAAAAACAAAGTCGAGACTGGAATCTGCAAGAATATATAAGCGTTTGAACAAGAAAATCCCCCCCCCCCAAAAGAAAATTTTCTGAATAGTGGCTTTTACTCTAAATATTTTCAACACACCCTATAGTTTTTATTTCACCAAACGACAGATCGCTATTTTTTGAGTCAAATAATTTATTTACATTCTATACAACTAATATTTTTAACCAGGAAAAAACAACAAGAGATGCCTCATTCTGCGATCGCATGCGCCAATTTGGTTTCCACAGCAATAAAAAAAAAGCCGAGCATCTTACATATCGACTCAGCTATAAAAGGCTTATTTCTCCTTTATAGGCTAAAATCGTCAAGTTCTACATTAGTGCGAGCATGTGCACCCCGATATTCGTTTTAAGCACCTTAGATTACCCCGGCATCCATACTCAAACATACTGCGGCCGATGTGAGTCACCCCCTCTCTTTTTTTGAACGATAGCGAGCCTTGGATCACTGACTATTGCATAAAGTACTGAAAACTACGACATAAAAGGAAAGGATTTGGTATATTTATCTGATCTAACTAAAGGTAAGGATTCCGGCAACAACGATTTTAGGGGGGTGTCGGTTGTCTTGCGTGAGGCACACCCTGTTGGTACAACTAGTTCTGAAGCATGTAAACAGATAGGAGATGCGTTGGACAGCATTGCTCCGCTTTTCTCGAAGCACAACGATTCCAGATCTACCATAAGGAATCATAGCCTCTGGATCAACTATTTAGATCTTATCCGTACCGGAAAAGACTATCTTTATGCTGAAAGAGCTGCGGACTAGGGTTCACACTTAAACGCCACAAAAGAGAAGATTTCGATTTTCTTCGCACCCGGAAACTATAAATACGCCGCAGTTGCGCTTAACTGCCTAGAAGAAATGCTACGCATGCCTGAAAAAGCGCCAGAAGTTCACAAAGAGTTTGTAAGTGGCAATTTTGTTGTTAGGAAAACAGCCATGTCGTTTTGCAGCATTGCATGTGATCTGGCTTTATAGTCGACCGTGAATCTGGACATCAAAGGTCATCGAAGAGTTTCTGGTATCTTTGGTGCGATAACGAATGAAAATGCCAGGGATCGATATCTGGCTACTCTCCCCTTTCTCACAGCAGCCACCAGAACGCTGAAAGCAAACCTGAATATGGATGACGAGGCAATGAAGCATCATGAAGATACCACTTCGTTTACGAATCTGACAGTAAAAGGTAAAAATCGGGTTATGGGCTTGGTAGAGTCACTCGGAAACCCATTCAAGACGATGAGAGCAGAGGTGTACAACTTTATGACAGGGGATAGAGCTCCAAAAGCCGTAGCAAATAGTCTGCTGAACTTCCGAAACATTGGCTTTGAAGCCATGAGCTCATATCTCGACGGGACATCCACGAAAGTAAAAATTGGCATAGTACAAACTTTCGCCTCTGTTGTCAAAAAAGGAAAAAAGAAAGAGCCACAAAAACTATTTTGAGAAAACTGAGCTGCTTAAACGAGCTCTGCGTCTTGCAAATTCAACAAAAACTTCGTCCATCTGTGAGCTGATGAAGTACGAGCTATAGCCATATCTGGCTTCACTTGCAGTATTGTCATCAAGTCGTAGGGAGCTTCAGCTACATACTGGTACAAAGTCAACAGCCTTGAACTACATTCTGCAACAGTCTGGCTTGCAGTCATGGCCAAAAATTATTCAACCTACACTTTTTGAAGACTCTCCTCGATCTGACTATATAATTGATGTCATGAGTGTCATAAGGTGTTATAGACCAGAAAAGAATGAGATGCTAGCATATTTTGGAATATTAGTTTACGATGGAATTCTTAGGAACATACCCGAAGCTTGTCAGTCTATCCATTAGGTTGGTGACAGGTATGACGGTCTTAGTGACTATAGAACCCATGATGACTAGTTGTTCAACCTCAAAGAAGTATCTCGCTGTCGAGAAAGAAGAGGAGATCCTAAAGGAAATGTTTCCACCCCGTTCACTTCCTCCAGCAAAGTTGCAACACTCTGGGACGGGATTCTCGGTAGTCGCTCAGCCAAAGATCGACTCTTGAAAGTTCTTTTTGAGGTCCGGGAGTACAATTTTTCGACCCATCTGGTGGTTCATCTCGCTAGAGGTTTCGAGAGTCGACAGAGCTGTTACCGTTACGCCTCATGGAAGCTCTGTTGGTGACGATATCTCGTTTTGCCATGAGGAGGCAGACACTCGGATATTATACCCCACAGAAGTTGCCGCGAAACGAAAGAGCACACTTGTGATAGTACAAGCCAACGATAATGATATTGTCTTACTAGCTGCATACTACTTCCAGTATCTTGCTAGTCTCGGCCTCAAGCAGCTCCGGGTTAAGTTTCCGTGCTACTGCATACCTATGCATACGGCACCACAAAAACTAGGAGTAACATTTTGCAACGCCTTGCCGCTTGTCCACAGCTTGAGTTGATGTGACACCACATGCTTTCTGTATGGAATTGGAAAGGTCCGCTTTTTTCGAGCTGCTAAGTCTTCAGAACTTTGTTGGGGTCTTTAGGTGATGAAGTTCGAGCCCTTGCAGAGAAGCCATCATCTGCGCAAAGGGATGGTTTAGTTAACGTCTGTAAGCAGCTTGTGGTTACAGTGTATGACAGAAGTGCGACTAACTTTTGTATTCGAGCACTTTTGTACTCAAGATTGGAGGATTTGTGGCGTTTACCACCAACTGATATCTCGTTTCTGCTTCATTTGAAAAGAAGCATTTTCCAGTCACTGATTTGGATCCAAAGCCACAAGCCCTGTATTGATTTACCTCAGGCTACCGATATGGGCTGGAGAACTGAAGATCATGAACTAAAGCCAGACCTAGTTTCTGCGATGCCGCATGGGCTAGCATCGCTTTCTTTTTGCAACTGTGACAAGAAGAAGTGCGGCTCGCACTGCAAATGCTCCAAAACAGGTTTCTGTGACAGCGCATGCAAGTGTGGAGCTGACTCCCAAAAATACCTACTTTCCGATGTGTATCAGAACGAGTCCCAAGATGAAGATGAAGAAGAAAAAGAGATTTGAGCCACCTTTCATGCTCAGTTTTAAATATTTGATTTTTTATTTGTTTTGATATTAAACTGCTAATGCAGTCGTCTAAACCTTACTTTCAGCTGATCATGACATTTACCGTCTACTACATCAGTGGCCGTTAACCCAATCTAACCGATTGGATCATTGTCCCCTGCTATGCTGGGATTTAAAGAAAATAGGATCTTAAATCAGCCTTAGTCCCCTCTGCACCACACGTTCACAAAGCTTCGCCACCTTGAGGCTCGTATATGAGCCTACGTAAGCCCGATTGTATCTACTTCTACAGAAAAAATAACTGGTTGCTCAAGAATTAAGATTTTTTGGAAAAGAGGCACATGGTTTGACTTGTAATGACGAGCAGAATTCAAATAAAGCATAAAAAAATATACCAAATTCGCGCATGCGATCGCAGAACTAGGCATATGTTTTTTTTTTTTTTTTTTTTATTTTTTTTTTTTTCCTGGTTAAAAATATTAGTTCTATTCAATGTAAATACATGATTTGAAAAAAGAGCGATCTATCGTTTGGTGATATAAAAATCATAGGTTGTCTTGAAAATATTTCGAGTAAAACGCCATTATTCAGAAAATTTTCTTTTTATGGGGGGGGGGGATTCTCTTGTTCAAACGCTTGTATATTCTTGCCGATTCAAGTCTCAACTTTATTTTTATTAACAACATGTAAAGGACATTCTGGTGGTTCGAATGATGTGCAGTTTGACTCGTTTTCATTTTTTTAACAGCTAAAACAAAACAAAAAATTGAAAAAAACTTGGTCATTTTGAGCTAATTTCTGAAAGCTATGACGTTATTTAGAAAAAATAAATAGTTGCTCAAGGATTAAGATTTAAAAAAAAAGAGGTACATGGTTTGACTCGTAATAACGATCAGAATTTAAAAAAAATCATAAAAAAATATACTTATAAGCGAAAATTTCAGAAAAATCGAAAAAACTAAGAAAAAGTATATTTAAAAACTTTGTTTTCAAAATTAAATAAGGGTTAACAAAAAAAAAGGTAGTGGTGAAAAACTAAAAATACCAGGTGAAAATACTTGTTCTTAGGATTCAGAACATGTCAAGTTTATAAAGTTTTCAGTTTATTTTACCGTGTAAATAAAATCAAGAGCGGTATGACGTCGTTATAGGCCAAATTTGACTTTATAAGCTAAAATGACCATGTTCTACACGCGTACGAACTTGTACACCCCGATATTCGTTATCAGCACCCCCGATTACCCTAGCATCCACCCTCAAACCAACTGCAGCGAATGTGAGCCACCCCTTGAAAGATAACGGTCCCTGGATCACTGACTAATTCGTTATATTGACATGAAAAGCCCACATCTGATCAAATAAAAAACGAATAAAAAGAGAAAATTTAATGAGTTAGAACACTAATGTGTTTGGAAAATATCCTCATTGGACCGGACCATCTCAAATTCCAGAATTGTTTCTATGCTAGTATTTTACACACATTTAAGGATGTTGAAAATATACAGTAATTCCAAAGACAAATATTTTTAATTACCCGCTTAAAACTTTTCTATCGTTGTGAGTTAAATAAGAGCAGAAGATGATAGCTTTACTTAAGGGATAGAATGCAACAAGATGGCAAACTTGCCTAAATATAAGGAAAAAAACTAGTAGGCATCTTAGGAGGAAGATGCCTACTAAAAAAGAAAGAAAATGAGAGAAGACTTTGTTGGAAATTAGTTTGGCAGTGAGTGGTCAATAATGGACGTTTTTCTTTTTCTTCACTTCTAACCCCCTCCCTGATGTGTAGCTATCCAACATACGACAATGTTTGATTTTGGATAAATAAGCTACTTTTACATCACGATGCTTTAAACATTGATCTAGAGCCGTGATTCCCAACGTGGGGCGCAGGCCGCACCCGTGGGGCATGGCAATACTTTGGCGGGTCATAGGCAGGGCATATACCCTTCGGCTTACTGTACTTTAGAGCCTTAATTTTGAAAAAAAAACAACATTTTTTATGTGAATGACGTCACTTTCTAATGGATTTAGAAAGCAAAAAAGATTCATGATAGTGTTGCAATGACGTTGTACATTGTATAAAAGGTGTCGTATTCATACAATGTTTTTCATTATTATAAAATATGCTTAGAGGACGACCCACAAAACGATACCAAGTTGTTGGCCTTTTAAGCTTCCTTCAGGTGAATATACGCAAAATTTTGAATTACAAGTTTAAATACCACGAGGAGGGCATCCCGATTTTAGGAATGCCATGGTGTGGCACGGCCCAAAATCGGAGGTAAACTACTGGATCTTTACCCACACTTCTTATTTATGTCTTTTATTTTTGAATCTCTTTATCTATTTCGTTACAAGTGTTATTTCCGATCTTCAATTATTTCTTTTGGGAAAAATTTATCGAGTCACAGCTTATTTTTATCCTGTTATTCTATCATACAAAACTTCCTCCATCAGGCGCGTGATTCAATATGAATTTTTTGTTTTGCCGGGTCACCAAATACGATTTCGGGCGACAGTACAATAAAAACCAACTCAATCACTAAAGCAGCATTTTAACTTGGTAGCCAAGTTCATAATCTACAAATATATGGATTACTTTCTTTCTAAATATAATCAATTTCAGAGATGAGGTAATGAGAGCAATTTTTCCTAGACCTACTCGCGCTGATTAGCTTCATGATGCAACTCGTCGGCAGGGATATTTGTCAAATAGCCTCTTCCTGCGATCAGTTGGAATGTATAACGAATTCCCAGCAAGGATTATCCAGAGAAGATCGTCCTAAAGCTCCTCCAGGTTCGATTCTAATCGTTAGAAAAATGAGCCAAGGAGTGAAAATACAAAGTCTAGTCATACAATAGGTTTGGTGCCACAGTGATTCTCGATAATGATAAAAATCTCACAATCCTTATGGAACATGTATGCTTGCTTGTAAACAAAGGCAGTTAAAGAGTTGTAAAATAGAGCCCTAAACCTTTTAGAGGAAAAAGGATACTTTACGATCGAACTGACACGATAATTTAGAACCTTTTTCATAAAACGATTTTTCTCATAAAAGTTGAGTAAAAGCTTAGCCCTTTTACAGGGAACGAGCACTGGTAAGGCATAATGAAGAAAGAGCTATAAAAAGTATCAGTTCTAAATCATAGAGCCAAATTTATGACCCGTTAAAAGCACTTTAATCCAAATGGAGCTTTTTATCAAACAGCTGAAAGAGCTTCTTTTCTACACTGCTGGATTTGAATTTCATAGGAAACCTGTTTTTACCGGTTAGTATCAGTCAGACATATTTAAATATTTCTTCTATCAACAAATACAGAACTGCAAAAATGATACCAAAGTCATTTTTAGTTTAGTGAATTTTTCTTTTTAGTTTTGTGACAACTATGATCAGTGTTGCCACAAGAAGTCAGGATACTGCCTCTGCAAATGAGCATAGACAAGTTCGAACGGCGATTCAGCGAATAGAAATAGAAGGATTACAGAAAGTGAAAATGTTTGCCATTGTAATTATTGCATATCTAGCATTTTGGGGACCTTTATTTTTTGTTGTAGTGGCAAGTGGTTCATCTAGTGTCCGTGAAATCGGAGATAATATTCTCCACGAAATAGCGCTCCACGTGGCATTTGTCCATGCGTTTGCCAACCCAGCCTTGTTTTTATCTTTACACAAAGGAATACGATCAGCTGTGAATGAAACTTTCCGATGTCACAGGTTTAATAGACAAAACTATAGAAAATATCCACGTAGAATGCCTAATTCTCTTGGATCTCTGCCACAACTATCTGTCACTGTTACCCCACGGATGAGCTATGAGGAAGAAGATGACGAAACACCCACGCCACCACCACCTCTCACCCCATCAACAAACAGAAGGGGTCATATGTGAGTGAGTACTAGTTAATTAAAATAGTTTTACTTCCCTAATCTTTCCTTTATAGTCTTTGGACAAATTTTTGTGCTATCAAGTTTATAGTAAACTAAAATTATAAGGAAATGAGATATCACTACATTCATTACCAAGGGCTATCGATCGCGATGATTCCAATAGGTTATTGAAAAACAAGACCTTGGTTGGGGCAGTGGATTGATCGGTGGTTGGCCGTGCGAGGTCAGGGCTCGGTCTTCGCTTCCACAGGTCCGACGGACAAGGATATTCGACGGTCAAAGAAGTTCCCGAGAAACATCTATGGTACCCCAATGTACCGCAAACGGCCAAGGAGGGGCTATTTATTTTATAGTTAAACCCAAAAGTACTGTACCTTCAGCCATTATTGAAACAAATCTGGTGATTTTGCTGCATTTACACATAAAATGGTGCTTTGGTGAGCAACTTAATTGATAGATTAATCTTGTCGATAAATAAATATTCATACAGCGCTTTTTTAATATATTACATAGGATTTCAACTTAAGTCCAAATATCTTACACCAGAAAGAAAAAACCTATGTCTTCATTCATCAATTTATCTGTGAAATAAAAATAATCTTATATTTATAATACCACATTACAACTCTCAAGGAAAGCTTGATTCACGATTTCCCGATTATGTAATGTTATCCAAGCTCTTAAATGGCCGTTTCTTCCCTGCAAATAATATTTACCTTGCGGATCCAAGTTTGAGCCAAAATTCCCCGGCAATAACTTGCACTTGAAATATACAAAAAGTGGATAATCTAGCAAAACTTCTGTTTAGAACATTACTACGAAGGTATTTAATTTGGTTCTTTTGCCAAAACCATAATATTTTGAAACAAAAGGTCCAAGGCTATCCCTTATTAATAGAAAAAATGAGTTCTCAATAGTGTCTAACTATGATTATTTTAATTCTTGTAAAAATAATATCAAACAGTTCGTGGTAACGAACTCTAAGTAAGGAGCGACCCGGCTCAATGGTAAAAGAAAGTCTAAAAAATCGGAATTTTGATACCAATAGATACACCAAAAGAATCAGATTTTAATTGTGATTTCAAATATATAAGTTTCATAAAGTTTAATCGTACCCATCAAAAGTTACGCGCCTGAGAAAATTTGGTTTATTTTCGAAAAAAGAGGAAAATACCCACTAAAAGTTATAAACCTTAATGAAAATCACACCATCATATTCAGCGTATC
>JAQQPU010006026.1:0-11386 GCA_029168905.1 Artemia sp. Kazakhstan ARC1039 | reverse complement strand
CCTTTCATATACGGAATAATTTCTGTTCGTTTTAAGTTTTAATGTCGCTCCTTACTTTCAGTTTATAAAACTTGTTTTTTTTTATTTAATTAATATTACAGGTCAAACTTAAGTCGTCATGTCATTTCATTCGGGTCATTCAGGGTGTGTCAAAGCAATCAGGGAAAGGAAAACAAGATTAACCCTTCTTGCAATCTAAGGATTGCTGGGGGTTCATGACTAAAAAGTTGTTTCTATTTAATTTCCCTGTATTCACTCTTTCAAAGATTCATTTTCCTTGAAGTAAATTCCTGCGAAGTGAATGTGTACTGCATAGACTATCAAACTTCAAAAGACTGTGTCTTTCTAGTTAATTAATTTTTGAAGATGTAAAGTATTCTGATGAAAGTAAAGAGAGAAGTTGAAACTTAAATGGGGCAAAACTAATAGCTTCGCATTTTATGCAACATAAACCTAATAACATAAAGAAAGAAAAACGAGCAAAATGGGGCTTTTTAAGGCCAATTGAAAAAACTAGCAAAAAAGACTGTTATTCGCTAGTATCCGTCGATGGCGGTTCAACTTAGAATTTCTTTGCAAATCACGGATATTAGTGAATGACTCACTTTTATTGCAGTTAGGTATTCGGTTTGAATTCTTACAATTTTTGGCTTTTATTGAGTTTTATTCATCTTTTAATATTTTTTTCATTGTTTTTTTTCACCCTCACATTGACTTTCCGCTTTTTTTTTTGTTGGTTTTTTCTTCAGCACTCTTATTGATTATATTTTTTCACTTCGCGCAGAAGAAGAGAGGCGTTTGTCCCCTCGAAATATTCGCTTTGTTGTGTTTTGTCAGATTTTTCATTTGGCCTTTAAAAACCCCATTTTTGCTCGTTTTTCTTTCTTTATGTTATGTCAAGCCAATGTGGTTTAAGAAATTATCTATACCTAATAATTTATTTCAAATAAACTGGCTTCAAATATTTCCCTACATTTGTAGAATTCTGAAAAGCTTGCTTGAGGTTTTTAGAGAATAAAACTGTAAAATGAAATTTATTTATTTCATGACCGTGTGAAGGAATATTAGGAGATTTATAAATTAGTCTTTTATTTTCTGCAGACTACTTAATGATAATTCTGCTCCTAATCCTGTTTTGATGCGTTGGTTTTGTGTTTTTCATATCATAATGATAGCCTTTTCATGCTTCTCAGCCTTTTCACTCCAGAAATGGCACCAAAGCCTCATTCTCGATGCCATATGGTACTTTATGATGGCTTTACCAAGTAAAATAGATATCAAAATTAGCTTTCAAATAAGCTCTTAAACAGCTCTCTATGATGTTTCAGTGCCCCTATAGCGGCGAAGATAAAAAAAATATTTTTCAGGTTGTTCAAGATTAGGGATGTAATTATCCTGCAGTTTCCGACCATGGTGATTCTAATGGTGGAATTTTTTTTCGATCCCACACGGTTTCAGGCTCTTTTTTGCTCTGGAGTTTCCGGCTCTTTAATGAAATGTCTATAAAATTGTTCTGCAATAATCTTTTACTATTAAACGTAGCTAAAATAACAGTTACCAGTTACCATTCTTGAATCATGCTTAAATGGCAACTTTTTCTCACTAGATAGCTTTTTCTAAACGCTTTTTTAAAATTTTAGTTGTTGGAGACCGGGGTTCACTTTTACTGGGTCGCAGCTTTCACTGAAACACTTATCCTGATGTGCACCCTTGTGTAGCTAGAATGTTACAAGCTATCAAAAGATATCTAATCAAAGAATATATGCTACACAAATCTACGATGAACTTTCTGTCAAAAGGCTAAAGAGAGAATATATAAATATGAGAGGTAAAAAAGGTTCAATTTTCCAAAAGGATTCATGGTATTATTGTTTCAATTGACGATTGTGACTTCGTGCATTTCTTTTTTCATCTTGAAAAGCCCAAACAAGTTACACAAGGATTGACTAAGAATCGCTTTTTCCTTTCAGAGAAACTGTGCTGTAGTCGGTGAGCCGTTGGCGAGTTATACAGTTGTGCCCGTCCACTGAATTGTAACTATATTATTTTTTTTAAATGCCTTTTTGGACAACTGAGACAGAATTAATTTTAAGCTGTGGAATATACGCTATTTTTTAAATGGTTGTGCTATAAACAAAGCTCAATAAATATGTTTCTAACTGTGTCGTGGAAAACCATTGTTGCTTCAGAAGTTTTTTCTCGCGATCAAATACCTATAGGTCAAAAACTGTAAGAGATGAAAATTCGTAACTTTTGTCTAACATGGGCGTCATGAACTACAAAAGAAGGGTCTGTTTACAGTTAATATATAATTTCAGGAATTTTCTATAAAAAAAAAAAAAAATGCTGCACTATTAAATAGCACAAATTGTACGGAAAAGAAACAAAATAAATATTAAAATATCCAAGGCCCAAAGGTACACTTCTTGAGCATCAACCAAAGTCACACTTTCTTCTTTCTTTTTACTTTTCTGTGATATAATTGTTTCCGATCGAATTTCTTGAAATTTAGTGCGCATTTAATGCTTGGAACCAAATTTATACTAAAAAGTGTACATCATTAATCTGGACCATATTTGGTTGGACAGGGAAAGATCGAGGATCTATGCATTATCATGTCTACCAGAAGGGTTTAGGATCTCAACCAACTTCATGAGAAGTAAAGGCTATTATCCCAGTTGTTCCTTTTGCGTGTCTTATAATTTCTACTTCTGCTGGCAGGGGGTAGGGAAGGGAAACGGAGATGAAGAGAGGACAGGTCCCTAAATTCTTGTCACCAGAAACGATTGTCGGATCTAAGCTAAACTTACTTGAAAGAAATAGTGAAGCGGTAGCCTTTTGGAGCGGGGGAGGGGATCGGTACAACTTATGTGGAGGAAGGGAAGTGTTCATACACTTAGCTATTTTATATTTTATGGTTCAAGCCCCGCCCTGCCTGTGTGGGGCATTGGGAAGAGGGGGGGGGGGGTCTATATTCTTGTAATAAGGATATGTCCAAGAACACATTGCCAAATTTCAACTAAATTTGGTGGAAAGTGTGAACCAATTTCTCCTGTGTATCTTTTAGGGATTCAGACACGATCTCGACGTTCGTAAGGAGGGGAGGGATGTCCCTGATTCATTTTCTTTAGGACATCTACCTAAAGAAAGAAGGGGCTATTGGATCTCACCCAAACTTGGTAGGAGGTAAAAGAAAACATCCTGATTGTTCTTTTGGAGTTCTTAAACTTATGTTGGGGAAGAATATCCCTAAATTCATTGCACCACGACATATAACAGAACGAGTTGTCAGATCTCAATCAAACTTGACGTGAAGCAGAAGCTACTGTCCTTTTGTGTCATTTTGGTCTCTATCTTACCTACATGAAGAATCTGGAAGGGGTGGGGCTGAAAAAAAGTAATCAGCTGATTTACCGAGATCTCCCACAATCTTGGCCTCAGGACATCTACCAGAAGATAATTTAATATATTTCAACCTAACTTGACAAAAGGTAACAGCTATTGTATTAGTTATGGCCTTAGATGGTCAGGGACAAATATCTAATCTGCTGGAAAGTGGGGTGTTTATATCCTTGCAATCAGGATATTTACCAAGATACATCTTCAAATTTAAGAAAACATAGAGATAACAGGTCCTAATACAGATGAATAAATAAATGTTAAAACAATTAAAAATTAAATCGTATATTCAAACCAAACTTGAAAAAAAAATTACTGCTAACAGGAGTTTGGCTACGGACCTTTTCCTCTTCCTTACCCTAAAAGCGTAAAGTTTATTGCGTATGTTGCGCTTTGCTGAAAACGAAATATATTACAAATATTCTATTTTATATTTACAACGTTGTAAAACAAAAATAGAATTGACAGTAAAATAAAATTTTGAATGGTCGAGTTTCCAGGAACTAATATCACATTAAATATTCAGTTTATTTTCATAAGTTCTATCCAGTCATCTTGATTATTATAGTGATTTTATATAAATTTCTCGTCAGTGTTATGAAAAAAAACTTTTTAAAAGTTTTAAGATGCGTTTAAGAAAAGCGTTTAAGATGCATATAGTTTTCAGTAAAACGCAAATGACGCAACAAATTTTAGAATTTTACGGTTAGGGAAGGGGGAAAGGTGAGTAGCCAAACTTCTGTTTGTGGTAATTTTTGTTCGCTTTAAATTTGACTTGAATATTCAACTTTTACTCGTTTTAACATTTATTTATTCATATGTCTTAGGACCTACTATTTCTATGTTTTCTATGATGGTTTATCTTAATTTATGTTCGTTTTGGGTTTCATTTATTCTTCAACGGTAATTTCTGATCGTTTTGAGTTTGAATTATTATAGGAACATATTTCTGCTGGTCTTAATCTTAATATGGCTCTTTACTTTTCTTTGAGACTTTTTTTTCGTATAGTTTCTTGTAATTAATAGCTAAAATAAGAGTACCTATGAATAGTGGACAGGAACGCTTGGACATGAACCGAAAAGTGTGGGAACGAATAATAAAAGTTACCTGTTCAAAACCTCCAAGTAGTTCAGTTGTATCCATGCTTGAGTTCATGGACAAGACATGCAAAGATCTACCTGCTAGTTGAGATAGAAGTTTAACCAGTGATGTTTTTCCAGCGGCATGAGGTCCAACCTTAAAAAAATAACATAATAAGCATCGTAGCTTCTTAACCAATTTGGGATATTACTTAATAGAAAGCAAGTTTGATGAGTAACAAAATAAGAGACATCAAAAAAGGAATACTAAAATGAGTAAATTAAGCGTTTAATCTTAAAAACAAAATCACCAAACAAACCAACTGTACACAGATAAATAAATTTGACAGCTTTTTAAATACAAATATTTTAAGTGCAATATTTTATTATACACTAAACTCTTAAACGCCCTTGGGCCACACGACAAAATTATTTAAGATTTCGAAAAAACGTGAGAATATATCCACCAAATTACATATATGCCGCTGAAAATCTCTCAGGTTCAAATATCCTCAAAAAGCATTGAATATCGTCTGTCATACCTAAAGGTCATATCTGAAATTTTCACACTTCCAAGATAACTTCCAAAAAAATTTTTCTAAGCTGCCTTCAATGGGAGGGTCAGCAGGCAAAATAGATCATGAGGATGAAAGTGTGGTTGAACACACATTGTCTGGCTGGTTCTCCGCTTGAGAACCGCTTAGCAAACGGTTTTTGGCAATTATCTAAGAGGTGTGAAAATTCCAGGTAAAAATTTAGGTGTTACAGTAACAACACCTAAAGACAGGGGACTTGAGAGACAGACGCAAGAAACCAAACATTCACAGATCCGGTGAACTCATGAAGAATGTAGCATACCAATAAATGGGAAATAAACAAAAACGAACGCCAAACACATCTGCATATCAGCCATCAGACGGCCCAGCACACTTCTCCAGTGGCAGTCAGATGGCGTATGTATAAGAGAAAGGCCAAAAAAGGAACACTGCAGGATATACGATTTTTCGTAATATCATGACAAAATTATACATTTTTTTCTTGTGCTTTTTTCTTCCTTGTTAATAGCCTACTTTAACCTTAGGCTTTTTGTATTTTTAGGCTATAAATACATAAATATTAGAGATAGACCGGCCGACAACGCGCTGTAAAACTGGAATGGGAGTATGTAGAAGTTGCAATAGGATTACGCGACAACTAAAAGCTTTGTACCGATACTCTGTGACCCCTGAAGATAAAGGGTGAGGTGAGGTTTAAGAAGGGACACTAATCCTGCATAAAAGCTTATGACGGAAAATAACTTCGAAAAAAAAATACTTGAATATAAACTAGGTTTTACTCACAGGACTAAAGATTGAGTGTCGAGTTAAAGCGATATAACAAACAATTGCTTTTTTTCCCACAGTGTATAACTCAACAGCTGACAGCAGTTTTAAAATAAATGTGTTGTTACTTACTAGAATCGCCATCCAATTCATATTCACACACTGTATTAGAGACTCCAAAGGTTCCATGTCCTTATGGAGCAAAACCAAGTCCTTGCTCTGAAGGGTTCCCGCCAATTCTTGGCTTTTTGTCAAACGACCATTGCCAATCTGAATGATGCTTTTGTTTGAAAATATGTTACGAGATGACCTAAGAAAAAGATGCTTTTCGCCAAATACTTCTTTGTAGACCTGCAGTACCTGCAAGAATAATGCGGGTAAAAATAATAATCAATAAACGTTAATTGCAAAATTTACTGTAAATAATTATTTCATTATTTATTGAGTAGCTTGTTTTGTTATTAATTTTTTTTCATTATTATTTTTAGAGTTATTGTTGCTTTTCTAGTTATTGGTACATGGTTTCATCCTCTAGCTCTGTATTGATATATTTGCTGTAGTTACTATTTTCTTGTTAGTAGCGCACCCTCGCAAGCAACGCTTTTGGCGTGCTACCGATGGAATTTTTTTTTTTTTTTTTTTTTTACAAACCTCTAATAAATATCAAATCATTTTTTTTAAACCTCTAACAAATATCAAAATCATGACTATTTTGACAAAAACATTCAGTTTTCGAAAAACTCCTTTATTATGAAAAATCAGTAAACTTCAAAAAAAGGAAAGCAAATAAAAAAGTTCATGATAACGAACTGTAAGTAAGAAGTGACTAGGCCCAATGTAACCGAAACTCTAAGAAACTGAATTTTGATAACAAAAGATACATCAAAAGAATTGGCTTTTTATGCTGATACTATATATACAAGATTCATTACCTTGAATACTTCGAAAAGGCCTGAACAAATTTGCCTGCCTTTCGAAAAAAGGGGATAATATCCCCTAAAAGTCAAGGAATCTCTGAAAATCGCACCTCCAGATTCAACGTAACAGAGAACCCTACTGTAGAGGTTTCATGCTCCCATCTGAAAAAATGTGGTTTAGTTTTTGTTTTGCAAGAAGGAAGATCACGGATGCGTGTTTTTAGTTGTTTTTTTGTTCTTTCTAGGGGTGATCGTATCGAACTAATAGTCCTAGAAGATCATGAGAGGGCTCAATTGCATTTATATTAAAAGTTCTAGTGCCCTAAATGGCCAAAAACATTGGAGGGCAACTAGCTCCCATCCCACGCCCTTTTTTCACAAACTCGTTTGATTGATCAAAATCTTAGATTGACCAATTTGTTCAGCATAGTTGAAAGGTCCGATAAATATAGCTTTGGGAATGACATGACCTTCCACTTACCATTAAGAAGCTACGAGCCTGAGAAAATTTATCTGATTTTTGAAAAAAAAAAGGGGAAAACGTCCCCTTAAAGTCAAGGAGCCTTATTGAAAATCGCACCATCAGATTCAATGTATCAGAGAACCCTACTGTAGAGGTTTCAAGCCCCCATCTCAAAAATGTGTTGTTTTTTTTTTGCTACAAGAAAGATCACGGATTGAAAGGATACTGAAAGTTCCAGTGCCCTTAAGTGGCCAAAAGCATTGGAGGGCAACTAGCCCTCCTTAAACGCCTTTTTTCCCAAAGTCATTTGTTCAAAATTTTTATATAGCCACTTTGTTCTGCATAGTTGAAAGGTCCAATAAATATGCCTTTAGGAATAAAGGACTGTAAGTTATAAAATTCGCCCACTGTTTACATATAGTAGCCTATTTGTCATTGGGAAGTATACAGACATTTTTCAGGTGGGGTATTTTCTGTTGGGGGGGGGGGGGGTATTTTCTACAGGTAGAGTTTATGGTTGGGCAGGGGGAGTTTCCGGAGGTGAGCTTTCCAGGGGAAATTTACAGGGGAGAAATTCATAGAATTCATATACGAATATCGTTTTATTTGTCTTACTTTTTTTAGTGACTTAATTTTACATATTGAGATGTTCTGAGGGTATTATAAGGGGGAAATTTACAACAGGGTGGGGATTCTCTTGGGATTTTGCTGTGAAGGGGAGGGGGTTGTTCCATGGCAAAAATTCTTCGAGGGGAACTGCAAGGAGAGATTCTTCATGAGGAAATTTTCCACGGGAGAAACTTTCCATTGGGGGTTGGGGTTGGTTACGGGAAAATATTCCACACAGGGGGGATGGGGGCTGAAAGACTTGAAAACGGTCGGAAATAAAATAAATAACAGGTCTTTTTCTTTCAAATGAAAGTATGCTAACAACAGTTTTTCAGGCGGAATGGTCCACAAGAAAACATTTCTGGGGAGAATTGGAAGCGAAAGTGTAACTGTTCAAGGGTAATTTCCCACAAGGGGTCGCGGCCGACCTTTTCCCCGGGCGGACCTTCCCCTGGAGGAATTTTTGTGGGGGAGGGGGGAATATTTTGTGAGAGAGGGAAATTTTCTATAGAGAGGGAGGTGGATTTCCCGACATTAACTGCAAAGCGATAAGAAATTAAATAAAAAAACAAATTTTTTCAACTGAAAGTAAGGAGCAACGTTAAAACTTATAACGAACAAAAATTATTCCGTAAAAGAAATGGGCTACCCCCTTCTCAATACCCCACACTTTATGCTAAAATTTGATCTTTTCTCCCAATTCCTTAAGAACGACTCCTGAAACACAAGGCCTGTTTAATTAGAATCAAAAGTTTTTTAAAATGTGCTAAAAAACTTTAGTGGAAGGAGTGAGGTATTGAGGTGGGGGCAGCCCCTTTCATACGGAATAATTTCTGCTCGATTTAAGTTTTAACGTTGCTCGTTACTTTCAGCAGAGCATAACTATTTTTGACTTGGTTGGATTTTCATTGCCGTTTGAAATAATCTGCTTCTCCAGTGGAGACAACCCAATGCCTCAAATAACGGCGACTTAAAATATAATTTTAAGTGTTACTATCCAAACCCATTACAGAACCTGAGAGTGACTTAGTTTTTTTATTATTATTATTATTATTTTGCACTGAAATATGAAAACACTTGAGCAGAGAAAACACCCTCTAATTTGCAGAATATCTTTAAACATTTATTCCACCATCTGGTACATTATAAAAATCTAAACTAAAGTTCACGAAAGTTCGAATTCTTCGCCAAGCAATGTTATAGAAAGTTCTTTTTTTTTCGCAATACCTAGAAAACCGAAAGGTTTATTTATTCAAATGTACTTAAAAAAAAAAAAATTTTTAGTTCAATCTTTTGGAAAGGCAATCGGTAAACCCTGTACTTTCCTACTGGCTGTATTTTCTGCAGTTTAAAATACTTTTAATTAAATACTAGTTAAAACTTTAGGGTACGGAGTGGGGGTGGCAGTACTTCTCATATGCACAACAATTTCTGATCATTTAATTGTAAACAGAATCAAGAAAATCTTAAGCTCAACACAAACAGAAATTGCGTAATATTACGGAAGCTTCTCAGAAAAAATCATTGCGCAATAATCTAGGAAAGCGAACGTTCAATACTTAGCCCAAGAGACAACTTCGGATAGTGTTAATCTGGACTTGGAAATGATACTGTAACACACATAACTTTGGAGTGTGATATTAGAAATTCTCGTAAGACTGCAGTAAAATTCAATAACAATTTCATTGAAATTTTAGTTTTTTTTTTTTTTTTTTTTTTTGGAATAGTGCTTGAAGCAAAGCTTAAACTATATTGACCAGAGTAAAACTTGCTCGAGGCGAAAACACAAGGAGCGAATTTCAGACCAAAGCAAGCAAATTCCTGGTGATTGAAATCAAACATGGACTCGGCTCAATTGTAATCGAAACTCTAAAAATAGGATTTTGATGACACTAGATACCTAAAAAATGGCTTTTTATGCTGATTCCAAATATATAAAGTTCATTAAGTTGATTTTTGTCCATCAAAAGTTACGAGTCTGAGGAATTTGACTGATTTTCTCAAAAGGACGAAAACACCCCCCCCCCACACACAACGTAAAGTAATGTTAAAGAAAATCACACCTTCAGATTCAGCATATCAGAGAACCCTACTATAGAGTTTTAAAGTTCCTATACACAAAAATGTAGACCTTTACATATTTTATCAGAAGAAAGACCACAGATGTGTGTTTATTTGTTTTTATTTATTTTTTCAGAAGCGATCGTCTCAAACCAGTGTTCCTAGAAGGTCGGGAGAGGGCTCATTTGATCGAGCATCAAAAACTCTAGTAGCCTTTGTAAGTGACCATAAAGATTGGAAAGCAACTAGACCCCTCCCACATTCCTTCTTTTCCCAAAGACATCCGATCAAAATTTGTAGGTAGCCATTTGGTTCAGTACAGTTGAAAGGTCCAATAACTATGCCTTTGGGGATGACATGACCCCCATAGTCCCTAGGGAAACAGCTTCTAACTACGCAATTTGCCCATTATTCACATATAGTATTCTGTAGAGGGAAACATACGGAAATTTTTTGGAGGGCGTTTTCTGTGGGGGGGGATTTCCACGGGGAGAATTTTTCGTGTGAGGCAAAGTTTCAGGGGGAGTTTTCCAGGGCAATTTCAAACGAGGGGAGGCAGGAAAGTTGATTCCCTGGCATTATTCGAAAAAAAAAAAACAGTCAGAAATTAAAAAAAAACCCGTTTTTTGAACTGAAAATAAGGAGCAACATTAAAGCCCCGGGCGCGGCGCCCCCGCTGCTCCTTCTTCAACCCTCGCTCTTTACACTGAAGTTTGACTTGTGGCAACAATTCTTTAAGAAAGGTTCCTCAAAAATAAGCCGTTGAATTTGAATGAAATGTATTTTTTTAATATTTAAGACTTTGTTTAGTATTTTTAACGATCCTGGTATAAATCTATACGGGATGTAATAAATTGAAATTTGGTGCTTTTTTTTACCTAATAAACTTTCTGAAAGCAAATCATCAATAGAATGCAATTCGTCAAGTTTTTTCTTTTTGTCTTTACGTTTTTTATTCTGAATCTTATGGATTTTGGCTATTACAGTGATTCATCATGACAAAAGTTTTACAATTTTTGTAGCATTAGGCGATGAATTATAATACTTGTTTTTGTTCTAATTCTAAAGGTCTAATTTTAAAGTCATAATTCTTTCTTTGGAAGAAAATGACGCTTTTATATCTCAAGCGGAATTGATTAACAACGTATTTCCATGATTTGGTGCAAATTCGTGAAAAGAATGGTCTTTTATATCTGAATGATGAAAACTCCTATATTAAATCGTTTCTTGTTTTGATAACTTGAAGGATAACAGACTGCTAAATGACGCCATTTACAAAAAGCTTTATCCAGTTTCGCTATAAAAATCTATTGTCAGGTTCTCTAATTTTATCTAGCCACCTTCTTGACAAACATAACCATGAGATGGTCAAGGGTAATAACATCTCATGCCACATCACGTATAATAAGAATCACTTTAAAAAGAATCACTAAGCTCTTCCTTCCTATATACTTTCCCTTCTTGGCCTTCTCCAAGAAGGGAGGTCATAAGTGCTATAAGTGTTTTTAACATAGCACGAAATGCTAGTACTAGTA
>JAQQPU010006025.1:0-38791 GCA_029168905.1 Artemia sp. Kazakhstan ARC1039 | reverse complement strand
ATATATACAAAAGAATTTCAAGCTAACCTGAGAAAAATATTTTGAACCGTTGTGCTAGCACATTTGTGCATTTTCAAAAATCCTATTTTTTGTTTTGGTTCACAAGTCTGCTTCGTAGAAGTAGCAACCGGCATAACTTTCCTGGAAGCAAAAAAAAACATACATTCTACGACTATTCCGAATGCCTCTAGCCTTCCTAATAGTCTATTATGGCCTACTCAAATGAGGCAAGGGGGTTAAAAAGTGTATTTTTGGAACTAGAGTCAGACACGTAATACAAAATCAGTAATTTGATCAAATACTTAGAATTCTGGTCAGAATCCGATGGATGAATAAGTCGAATCTTCAGGTTTTTCTGTAAACCTACCTTTTATTCATCCGTAAAGTGAAGCTGCCCCGTTGGAATTTTCACGGTACCAAAAACTTAATCTAAAAGCTGACTGACCACATTTGGTTTTTTGCATTCACCAAAATTTGTTTAAGACCCTAGATATTTGACCAAATGACTAATTTTGTCATGCTGCAGGGATATAAAGATATTTCTTTGAATGGAGGTGGTCTAGAGTTTCGCTTTCTCACTCAACCTAGTTAGCTCTTGGGCAGCTACAAAACAAACAATCTATACAATAGGTATCATAGAAAACAGGAGCGGATCCAGGTATTTTGTTCGGGGGGGGGTTACTAATTTTTGACTCGGTTTTCGACTATTTTTACTAATTTTTACTAAGGTTTTACTAATTTTCGACTCGGTCAAAATTTTCGAGGGGGAGGGGAGGGGGGTTGAAAACCGGGTAACCCCCCCTGGATACGGCCTTGATAGAAAAGTATCTCAGAGGAAAAACATTCGTAAAACAGTTGCATCTTGCCTTTTTCTTTTCTAAACTGTGAGATCGCCTGTTTCAAATTTCTTTTGCAAAAAAGAAAAAAAAACGAAAAAACAATTTTTATTCATTTCCGAGGAATCTCCATCTGTTTTGGTGAATAACTTGTGTATTTTTAAAAATTTGGAAGGCGCTAGAGACCCTACCGTCTATCTCAAACGACGTTCATGTGCCCCATTAAGTTTGTTACTACTTTTATCCAAGCCTATTTCACCTGTTTACTTTTTCAAATATCCCCTATTCACATGTGGTGTCTGGAATAGCCCCCTTCCCCAGAAATCCCCCCCCCCGAAAAACTACCTCGCACAGTATTCCCCCTGGAAATTTTGCAAGGAAAATTAATCCTGTGAAGAACCCCTCCCAATCCTGTGAAGAACCCCTTCAGGGGAAAATTCCCCTGAAAATTCTTCCCCTTTCGGAAATTCTCCTTCACGACAATTCCCTGCCCATTATTCTCCACTGAGAAATCTTCCCAATATGTAAAACTGAGAAGCCAAAGGGGAACTAAGACGAAAAGAAATGAAGAAAAGAAGGGATTCTGGAATGTTCTATCTTTAATCCGAAACACATTTAGAATATATGGTGTAAAATCAAACGGTTATTCGTAACGAGCTGTAGGTAAGAAGTAAGTCGGGGCAATAGTAACGAACACTAAAAAAAGGAACTATGATAACACTTAATGCGCCAAAAGAATTCGTTTTTAATGTTGTTCGCAAATACATAGGTGAGTTAAATTTAATGTTAAACCTCAAACGCTACAAGCCTGAAAAAATTTGTCTGATCTTGGTGCCAAACGGGCATATGAAAGGGGTAGTGATAAAGATAAATTTATTAAATCCTAAAACGAGTAAAAGTTAAAACTAATGCTCAAGCTAAACTTAAAACGAACATAAATTTCTACACACAGGAGCTTGGCCAGTGTCTGCCTTCGTTTTTAACCGTAAACCTTCTTAAATCTATTGTGTTATTTGCATTTTATTGAAAACTATTTGCGTTTTTAACAGTGTGCCTCAGTTTTTCAAAACATGGACGAAAATAAAATAGCTATAATAATCAAGATGATTGGAAAAAACTAGCGGAAATGAACTGAATGTTTAATTTATAATCATATTAGTTCCTGATAATATCATCAATTAAAAATTTAAAATTTCATATAACGGTAATTTTTTTTAATGTTATAATTATAAGAATTTAGTTTAAAATATTCATTATTTTCATCAAAGCACAAATGACACAATAGATTTTATAAACTTTATATTTAAGAAAGGAGAGGGGCAGCAGCCAAACTTCTGTGTGGAGTATTTTCTGTTCGTTTTTAATTGGACTTTAGTATTCATTTTAATTTCACTTGTTTTAGGACATAATGAAATATTTGTATAATAATATGCATTTATAACCCACTTACTTCAAAAGATAAATAATGGAGTAAACGCTTTAGAAGACAAACAACCAAAAATGTGACACAAAAACAAAAATAAACAATAACATTTAATAATAACATGAATAAAACGAACAGATCTCACAATGGTGAGGCGACAAACGCTGTTACGCTGTTTCCAAAAGTTTTTCGTGTAAATCCTCTAGCTTTTAAATAATAATCGAAAGGTGGAACTTATTTACTATATTTTGATTCCTATACCAATAGCAGGATAAAGAAGAAATTTACAGACGCGGAAATAAGACGCTCACATATCACTAAAATCCTTTTCCCTAAAATTAGGTTAAAGCCCAGAAAGGTAAAGAACAGAATGATCTGAAAAAGTAGAATAAAGCTTACCGAGAGCAATACGATTATATTTCCCTTGATTGCTGCAATTTTAGAGTAACCAATCTGGATCTTCGATTTAGTATCCCAAACCGCACGCTAACGAAAAGTTTTTTTAGTTGGTGCAATACCCAACAACAGAATCGAATCTACATGAGGGATGAATTTTTTTTATAGAACTTTGAATGGAAAATTGAAATAAAGATGCTCACATTTATCAACATTAATCGAAAGATCGATATAAGATCGAATAAGAAACTTTATGGAACTATCTGCGATAAATTGAGTTTAGACCGGTTATTCGAAAGAACATCATGAGCATAAGAAAGGTGTTAACCCAACAAAACACATAGAAGAAAAATTCTCAATAATGCTAGAAATATAGAATTTAAAAATGCTTAGAGATAATACTCCGCCCTGTCGTACACCCCGACGAACAGGAACAATAAAAGAAGAAAGGGAACCGTTAGTTTTAATTCGAAGACAGGAAATTACTATACAAAACTTTAGAAGAAAAATAAGTTAAAGGTTAATACCATGACTATAAAGAGAGTAAAGAATCTGACTGTATACAATACTATCGTGAGCCTTAGAAACATCAAGAGAATAAATGTGAAGACTATACCCTTTAGCTAAAGTATCTTTAAGTTACTGATGTTAAAAATAAAGATCATCTTCTAGTAGCGTCTAAGGATAATTTAAAGCTGAAACTTTCGAAGAGTAACTACTTCCAGGGAAGTTATGATGTTAGTAGTCTCCAGGATGATAATTCGAGAGAAACTTTCCAGTTACAGTTGAATACTAAACTGGACAGTCTAAACAGTTTAAACAGTTCAGAGTTTAATTCTGACAATACAGAAGAGAGAAGGAATTATTTAAGTAAAACAATTTGTGAAGTCGCTTATGGTGTCTTAGGGAAGAAAATTAGCAACGCAGCTAGGAATATTAGTGAAAAAGGTTTATGTTTAATAGAGAGGAGAAGGGGCTTGTAGAAGAATTATCTGAGTGATAGACCATCATGAGCAGCGCTAGCGCTGCCTAAGAAAAGAACGATGTGGCCGCAATGTGTTTTTTTTTCTTCGACAGGCACTTCGTATCGAAGGAGTTGTCGTAGAAACTTCAAAAAGGGCTCATTCGATTGTAAATTGGAGTGGCTAGTGTCCTTTTCAATAGTCGAAAGTGATTAGAGGGCACCAGCCCCCCCCCCCCCACACCCATCATTCCCCCAATCACATACAATCAAAATTTTGAGATAGCCATTTTGTTCAGCGTAGTTGATTTCCAGATAGAAAATATGTTTTTGAGAAGGACACTCCCCCACAACCCTCAGGGCAAGGGTTTTAAGTTATGCTCTGGGGTCATATAAGGTTTGTATAGAAGGCGTTGTCGTAGAAACTTCAAAAAAGGCTCATTCGATTGGAAATTCAAAGGACTAGTGCCCTTTTTAATAGTCAAAAGTGATTGGAGGGCAACTAGCCCCCCCCACGCCCATTATTCTCCCAAACACATCCAATTAACATTTTGAGATAGCCATTTTGTTCAGCGTAGTTGATTTCCAGATAGAAAATATGTTTTCGAGGAGTACACTCCCCAACAACTCTCATGGCAAGGGTTTTAAGTTATGCCCTGAGGGCATATAAGGTTTTTATAGAAGGCTTTGTCGTAGAAACCTTAAAAAAAGGCTCATTCAATTGGAAATTCAAAGGGCTAGTGCCCTTTTCAATAGTCAAAAGTGATCGGAGGGCAACTAGCCCCCCCCCCCACGCCCATCATTTCCCCAAACACATCCAATCAAAATTTTGAAGATAGCCATTTTGTTCAGCGTAGTTGATTTCCGTATAGAGAATATGTTGTTGAGGAGGACACTCCTCCACAACCCTCGGGGCAAGGGTTTTAACTTATGCCCTGAGGGCATATAAGGTTTTTATAGAAGGCACTGTCGTAGAAACTTCAAAAAAGGCTCATTCGATTGAAAATTCAAAGGGCTAGTGTCCTTTTTGATATTCGAAAGTGATCGGAGGGCAACTAGCCTCCCCCCTGCCCATCATTCCCCCAAACACATCCAATCTAAATTTTGAGATAGCCATTTTGTTCAGCGTAGTTGATTTCCGAATAGAAAATATGTTTTTGAAGAGGACATTCCCCCACAACCCTCAGGGCAAGGGTTTTAAGTTATGCCCTGGGGGTATATAAGGTTTTTATAGAAGGCATTGTCGTAGAAACTTCAAAAAAGGCTCAATCGATTGGAAATTCAAAGGGCTAGTGCTCTTTTTAATAGTCGAAAGTGACTGGAGAGCAGCTAGCCCCCCCCACGCCCATTATTCTCCAAAACACATCCAATCAAAATTTTGAGATAGCCATTTTGTTCAGCGTAGTTGATTTCCAGATAGAAAATATGTTTTTGAGGAGGATAATCCCCCACAGCCCTCAGGGCAAGGTTTTAAGTTATGCCCTGGGGGCATATAAGGGTTTTAAAGAAGGCGTTGTCGTAGAAACTTCACAAAATCTCATTCGATTGGAAATTCAAAGGACTAGTGCCCTTTTTAATGGTCAAAAGGGATTGGAGGGAAACTAGCCCCCCCCCACGCCCGTCATTCCCCCAAACACATCAAATAAATATTTTGAGGTAGCTATTTTGTTCAGCGTAGTTGATATCCAGATAGAAAATATATTTTTGAGGTGCACAGTCCCCCAAAACTCTCAGGGAAAGGATTATAAGTTATGCCCTGGGGCATATAAGGTTTTTATTGAAATTTTTGTCGTAGAAACTTGAAAAAGGGCTCATTTGATTTGAAATTCGAAGGGATAGTACCCTTTTTAATAGTCGAAAGTGATTTGAGGGCCACTAACCCCTTTCTCACGCCCACCTTTTCCCCAAACACATCCAATCAAAATTTTTAGATTGCCATTTTACTCAACGTAGTTGAAAGTTTTGGAAATTAGGTGTTTAAGGATGACAACCTCTCCCCCCTCAGCCCTCAGGGCATTAATTTGCACTTTACTGAAAAAATACAAATGAATGTGCATTTTCAGTTTAATATAGATATACTGATATTTAGTAATCAAATGTTAATATTATTTGATTTATTTAAGTTATAAAAGGAAAAACATTTATATTTTTTTTAGTGAAGTGCAAATTTTGTTCTGACCTTGTGAAGGTATAGGGGTTTTGTGACCAACTTATGTTAATTTCTGCTCGCTTTGAGTTTGACTCGGTTAATTATTGTAATTTCTGTTCGTTTTGGGTTTCATTTATTTATCGATGCTGATTTGGAGTAGTTTCACGCTTGGTAGATTATTTGATTTTAATTTTGCTCATTTTTTGTTTAATGGAGTTCTTTACTTTTCTTTGAAAAACTTATTTTGTGGAAAAAGTTTTTAAAAATTAATATGAAAACAAGAGGAATCTAAAGAACGGGAGAAATTTATTAAAATATGAACTAAGAAGGTGTGAAGTGGAGACTATGGATAACTTGCTGAGGATCCGGACAGTGGCGTCATTTAGGGAGGATGGCTGGGGCTATAGCCCCACCCTTATTTTAGGAGGGACCCCAAATCAGTTATCACAATTTCTGTTGATTTGATTTGAAGCGTAAAAAAATGGTGTAAAATAATGTTCTCAATTAAAACAAATTCGTTTCTAATATAGCTGTACTTCACAACAATATATTGTGTGCTTCATTCCCAAACATATTTATCTATTATGCCTATTTTATATATTGCGACATATAGTGGTCCCCCCTATATGTACATATTCTGCACTCTATATTTCTTTGAGTCTGTTTGTGAATCTGTTCTTACTCTTTTCTGAGTCGCGTGTGACACAAGTCTTCTCTGTTTCTGGATTTTGTAAATAAAACACCATTTTGTACAAGAGCAGACTTTTTGCGTTTTTAGTAGCCATAGACATATTATTGACAATAGACACCAGACCGTGTGGGATTAGCAAGTTACTTGTGTTTTTTTTTTCTTTGCTGCCAGTCAACATATCGAATTTAAAATTTGGTTTCATTCAAAATTGTTATTTCCTGAATTTTGTTTCTTGAATTGTCTTGAAGTTTAGCTTCTTGAATTTTGAAAAAATCAAAGTATAAATTTCTAACCAATAATTTTTTAATATTTCAGGAAAGATCCGAAAGACAAGAAAAACATTTTATATAAAAGAACAATTCAAAGATTAGGTACAAGTTTTGAAGGACAGTACTTAATCTCACGCACCTAAGATCATAATAAAATGAGGATATGAAAAAGGACAAGATTTGTTAATAAGAGAAATTGTAAAAAGAAATTGTACCAACAATCAAACATCAAATATTTTTACTTCACAAATGAAAATCTTTATCAACAGGGGAGGGGGGAGCTTAACTTAAACCAACTTATAGAAAAGGGAGGAAACATAAAAAAGAAGAGCTATAGAAGAACAAACTGAGCATTGAAAGGTAAACTCAGACCTATCAATAGGTGTTAATTCAAGAAACCTACGATGTGGGGGGAGGGGGATCTAATGTTCAATATCCAGAAGGAGGTGAATATTTGTTGTTTTTTCAATTTTTTTTTGTGAAAATACCAAACCACTTTTCAGGTGGGCAAGCCCATATTACACCAAACCACTGCATGCAATTTACATTAACTTCCATGCTCATAGACTCAATAGTTTAGGTGATTCCATTCAGAACTTGAGATGAATGGCATCTTTCTTCTCCGCTCTTTAAATGTTGTGCTGTTTCATTGCAAATAACAATAGGCTACATGCTACAAACTGTTTCTTAATGCTCAGAAAGTCACTGGCATAGCTGTTCTTCAGCTGGAGAAATCATCTACTACAAGATAGACACACTGGAATAGATTGGTGAACAAACTACTGACTAGATACAACTGTATTTAGGCCATTTGATCAATCAACAGAACATCTAATGACGGATAATTGAAAGCTCAGGCACACGGACGGGCAACCAGACTTCAGACATTTGAAATTATATTTGTACTCCATCTGGTGGAAAAAAAAAATTGTGCAATGAACTTTGTCTGAGCACTACAGGAGGAACACCTAGTTTTCTCTAGAGCTACTAGTCTTATTGCAAGTACACAAGATATAATTATAGACATGTGAACAGATGATGGTTTTGATGAAATCTTTTATAAAGCAAAGGGATTTTCTTGTGATTGCGGCCTCACTGAAGACCTTTTGCAAAATTTGTAGAATTCTGACTCTTCATGTAAAAGACCAAAGCATGCACAGCAAGTAGCTTCCTACTTACATGATATTGTAACCATGTCACCTATGGGGGAAAAGAACCCGCTGAATTGAAAGAATCAACTGAAAATGTGTTCAGAGGGGATCAGTTTCTTGTGACAGAAAGATTGTGCTCCAAGTTTGAAAGCAGCTCCATGAATGCTTTTCCACCATTAGAGTCAACCTCTGTGTTATATGTTAATTTGCAGCACTTTATCAATACTAGCTGACTAGCTAGTGTAGCAGCACATTACAAAGAAGCTTACATTGACACAACTTTCTTGGCTTTGCAAATACATCTTGTGAGAAGATATATAGACTCGTTGGTCAATAAGCTAAAAGATTTCTTTGAACTTTGTGATTGTCTGAAGGCAATATCAATAGAGTATTCGGATGTTTTAAAAATTGTGCAAATCGTCTTAACTCTGTCTTTCACCATTGCTGGTAATGAAAGGTTCTTTTCTACACTAAGCCTGATTAAAAAGTATTTAAGATTGACAATGGGCAGCAAAAAGTTCTGTGATTCAATGTTGATATTTATTGAAATTGTTGCATTTTAATGCTTTGGTTGATATTTTTGAAAAAAATGAGACCTTTTTACCTGTGTTGCAGTAAAACCACGAATTACTCTATATTCATTAAACACTTTTTGATCTTGGAAGAGGCCTCTACTAACCACTGTGAAGAAATATTGATCCTCAAAAACTGCGAGCTGGCCAATTTAGGGGGCCCACAGACGTTGCCCCCCCTTAGGTCAGAATGAAATGACGCTGGTAGATCCGGAAGATGCAGCTAAACGGCATAATAGTAAAATATTGTACTGGCATGTTAACAATTTGTGAGGGAGTTGTCAATCCGGACTTGTCCCAGTTTAAGATAGGACGGGGGCCAAAATTAGTGGTAAGAAAAGAGTTAAAGAGAGATGGGCAGAACATTTTGAGAAAGTGCAAAAGTGACATAGAGTTGCAGGAAAAGATATAGAGGAGAATGAAAAAGTTTGTAATACCTTGGGTGTGAAAGGGAATTTGTTTTACGACGAAGAATTAGCGGCAGCACTAAAAGGATTAAAAAATAAAAAGGCCCCAGGTGCTGATACTGTGATAAATGAGTTTATTAAATATGGTGGCCCCAAGGCTCGAAATAAGTTACTGAAGATTATGAATATGATTTTTGCAAAAGAGGAAGTACCTAGCGATTTTAGGAGAACCCAAATTAAACCACTGTATAAGAAAGGTGATAAGAGTGAGAGTGATAATTATTGGGCCATAATCCTGGTCTCTGTACGTAGCAGTACGTTCCTGGTCTTTGTACGTAGCAGATTACCTAGCAATATGATATGTTTTAGATTGAGAAATGCTGTAGACAAAGTGAGAAGAGAAGAACAGTGCGGTTTTAGAAAGGGTAGAGGATTTGTCAACCAAATTTTCACTCTCAGGTTAATAGTTGCGAAGTGCCTGAGTTGTTAAACACCTTTGGTCCTCAGTTTTATAGATTATGAGCAAGCGTTTGATTCTGTTGATAGCAGAGCTTTAGTGAAGGTATTATCCTTGTATGGTATACCAGACAAATACATTAAAGTGATTAATGCTATGTACGAGAATAACACTGCTGCGGCTAAGGTAGGATATGAGGTTAGCAGCTTGTTTCGTATTAAATCAGGAGTTAAACAGGGTTGTGGTCTATCCTTCTTTATATGGATCATATTGATGGACTTCGTCAGAAAGGCAATGGGAGACCACGGAATCAAATGGGGAGGAAAAGGTCTCCTGGACTTAGATTATGCTGAATATTTAAGCATCCTAGATGAGAGTGTGAGCAAAATGAATGAACTTTTAGAGGTATGATGAGTTCAGGGTGCTAAAATAGGTTTAAAAAATTAACGTTGAGAAGACTAGGTCGCTAAGGCTAGGAATAAATGAAGATGAAAAGGTGATGGATGTTGGGTAACGAAAAGATTGATCAGATGCACAGCTTCACTTACCTTGGTAGTATTATTAGTAAAGTCGGTTTGAGCATTGAAGACGTTAAAAGTATAAAAGCCAAGGCTCAGGGTGTTTTTTCACAGTTGAAAAATTTTGAAGAATATGACAATAAGTCTGCAAAGCAAGATTAAAATATTGGAAGCTACAGTAATGACAGTGGTCAAATATGATTCTGAAGCATGGGCACTCCGAAAAGTGGATGAAGATTTGCTAGATGTTTTCCAGAGAAATTGCCTACGGATTGTTCTGGATACCCGGCTGACTGACCGTATTTAAAATAGTAGGCTGTGCGAAAAGTGCGGTTCAATTCCGCTTTCTAGGGATATAATGAGAGAAAGGTTGAGATGGCTTGGGTGAGTTATGCGGATGAAGGATGACAGATTACCGAAGATTGTCCTTTTTGGCCAATTGTCAAGGACTAAACGGAAAGTAGCTCATCCTTGGTTGGGGTGGGAGGATGTCATAAAGAAAAACGTAAGGATAATGGGAACTTCCTTGGAGGGTGTTAAGAGGTAGGGTTTAATAGATGGGGAAAGAGGTGGAGCGTGCGCACCTGTGCTGGCCTCAGGTGGCTTGGTGCTGCAGTGAGTTGTTAGTAGTAGTTTAGCAGTATCTTTGAGAAGGAAAATGGGATGGGGGGTGCAGTAGGAGATGGGTGATTTATGCCCACTCTTCAGGATCCTCCTCAACATGTCCTGAAAGTTTCAAATTAATACACTCAGCCATTCCTTAGATATCGCTGATACTCCCTTTTGACATTTTTGACATACACCTTTAGTATGTTTCACTTTTGTCCGACACCCCCCTCAATTTTTCTGAAAGTTTCACATTAATAACGGAAGTGTTTTTGGAGACGCTGGATCAAAAATGTCCCTTTTTGCAAAAAAAAAAAATTATGTAAATAACGGGCAAATTGCAATGCTTACAGCTCTCGCCCCAATGGTTGCGGGGGGTTATGTCATCCTCAGAGGCATATCTATTTGACCTTTAGATCAAGATGGTAGGAACAAATTGGCTATTTCAAAATTTTGAACAAATGTCTTTGGGAGGGGGGGGGAGCAGTGAAAAAGGACGTGGGAGGGGGACTAACTGCCTTCCAACTACGTTTTGACATCCCCCTCAACATACCTTTAAAGTTTCAACTTAATACCTTTAGCCATAAGATATTTTGCAGATACACTTTTCGTTAAATTGGGTGCACATAGTCTATTTATTTAGTTTAACAGATCCCCCAAGTGTCACCTTAATACCCTTAGCCTTATAGGATACACCCAATTTCAGTATTCCCCTTTTCTCAGTTATAAATCTTGCATGTAGACAATGGGCAAATTTCATAATTTACAATCCTTGCTCCGTGGGCTGTGTGTGTGGGGGGGGAGGCATGGCATAACCATAGGAATATTTATTAGGCGTTTTCACTATTTTCAACAAAATATATTTTCAAAATTTTGATAAGTTTTGAGAGGAGGGGGAATCTAAAACAAGGGGTTTGGTTACCCTCGATTACCCTTCAACATACCCTGAAAGTTTCACCTTAATCCTCTCAACCGTTCCTTTCATATTATTGATAAGCCCTTTTGTTTGATATGATCATTAATGGGAGAAAAACCGTCAAATAAATACGGATCCATATTTTTGAAAAAACTATAAAATTTTGGATTTTTGTACATAGTAATTTAATCCTTCTTAGTCCTTACTCCTTACGATTTTGCTCCTCCGTTAATTCTTTCTATGACTGCCCCCCTTGTTTTCTAAAACTCTTCACATTTTCCTCAGCTAACAACTTTTGGTGGGTAGCTTTAAGCTAACGGAATTTTACAGGTATTGCACAAGGATAAAAATAAGATTCATTTGGTGGGTTATCACCTCAAACAGTTTGAGTTTAGCTAATCATTGTAACATTTTTATTTAAGGGTTCTTAAAACTAAACATTGGAGCTTCCCCGTCTTTAAGCTCTATTCACGACTGTGCAAACAACTACAGGAAAGCCATTTTCAAGAAATTCTCACTTAATATATAGTATCTTTGATAATCTTTACCTATACCAAGGGAATATTCACTCGCCGCCTCCTGATACACCTCTTGGAGCACCGAATGGGCAGCCACATTGGGCAAACCTTAAAACGCGAGTTTTACACTTGTGCCACGCCTTGTCTTCTTGAATCATGTGACATACTTCGGCCTGGCGTGGCGTCCACCCCATGGTGCACACAATTTGTAAAATTGTTCTAACTATGGATCCCTACTCTGTTAGCACGCATAATCTGAATCCCTGAATTTATTGGAAATTGGTTTTCCTAAATGAACTTTACTAGGTTCTTTGTCAAGCTTTTTAGGTGGTGATGGGGACGGGGGAGCATATGAATGTTGTTTGCAATAACTTTTTTTTTAAATATTCTTTATAAGCATAAATTTGATACCGTACTTCTTAATCTCTTCTGTATTCTGGTATATATCGAGAATTGTCATTCTACGCTAAAAACACCGGATTTTCTATCATGTCTCTTGGATGGGGGAGGGGAAACATTTGTGTTTTCTTTACCAAAGAAACTGACCTTGCATTATTGCCTAAGGGAGAATCCTCATTTCCAATCCTATCATGAAGCTTCCACTGAAAGACAGTAACAAAACCAATAATCCATGGTATCGACAGAAGAATAAAAGAGTTCCTTTTCATCTTAATGGAGATTGCACACTGTTCAAATTCATCTTTGACTCACATTATATTCTTGCAACGTGGCACTCCAAAAATTTGTAGAGTTTAACAAACATTCAAGGCATAATTGACCTACTAACAAAAATAGAATGATTTATTTTTCTATTCCCCGATATTGTTGACTGATGTTTATTCATTTATTCAATCAAAAAGTCTGTGGCAAAGAACTATAAGAAAGGAATGACTCTTGCTAATAGTAGCCACGAAATACTGGAAAATGAATTTGGTAACAATGTATACCCCAAAAGAATCGTTTTTTTTAACAGTGACTTTAAATTTGTAAAATTCATCAAGTTTATAGTTACCCATCAAAAAATGGAGCATGAGACAATTTGCTTGATTTTCAGGGAAGGTAGGAAACAGTCCCGAAAGGCGAGCAATCTTCACAAAAATTAAACCATCCTCTGCAGCGTATCAGAGAACTCTATTACAGAAGATTCAAACCCAAATCTACAAAACTCCGATATTGTGTTCTTTTTTTCCCGAGAATTATGATCGCGAATATGCGTTTATTTGTTTGTCTGTTTTTCCCCAGATTGGTTGCATCGTAAAAATTGTCCCAGAACAAAGAAAAAATGTTCACTAGAACAGAAAAAGAAAGTTCTAGTCCCTGTTCTAGTAACCGAACTGATTTGGAAAATTAAAGTGGTGTTCTCTGCCATTTTGTGACGTAAAACCATAATTTAGGCCAAAAGAGGGCCAAAAAGCTATCGATTTAAAATTCTGATAACCAAATGATTTAACATTATCGAAAGACTACAAGTGGAGCTTCCCAGTTTCAGAGGTAGTAATGCCACGTGGAGGCCCATTTGTTACTAAAGATGCACATTCGTACAAAGTAAACGGATAATATTAGCACAGGCATTTCATATAAAGCTTCATTTGATCAAGCTGATTCATTTAAGTTTGATAAAACTGCATAATTGTCCACCAGCTATTATGGACTATAGATGGCCTATAGATCGTTTCGTCAGCGGAAATTGTGTCTAAAAGGCTGGGCAAACATAGCTGATTTCGGGAACTGATTTCCAAATCAGCACCGGTTTTAAAAGAAATTGGCGTGGATTTGAGCTTGAAAATTTTTCTAGTTTTCGGCGCCGATTTACAAAATCAGCGCCGATTTTCATCATGATCATCACAAAAAAATAGGATACAAATAAATAGTCGGCCAGAGATGTCTGTGGTGAAAGACCCCGCTACTGAGTTGGAACTAAACTGAGAACCTAGATGAATCATTGACTGAGATCAATCATTCAACTATAAATAAACTCCAATTGACAATTTGTGTCCATGATTCTTTGTTTTAAAAATCTCGCGCAATAAATTTTTCTTCCAACAAATATTTCTTACCGCTATCGTTTGTCCACTGATGCTGAAATCGGTTCCCGAAATCAGCTACGTGTGCCGAGCCCTTAAAGTCTGAAAAGTGTGTTTTATACCCAGATTTTCTGCCTTTCCGTGAGCCATCAGATGAGCATAGAAATCCAAAACGAACAGAATTACAATAAATAACCGAGCCAAACTCAAAACAAGCAGTAAATATCATGAAGAGGGGTAAGGATAACGCCCCTTGTGCCTTCTAAGAATCAGAACATAATTTGCACTTTACTGAATACAATCTTTATTATGAGCTATGCGTTTTTCTATCTCATAAGATCAAAAAAAGAAAACAAACCGTTATAACCAAAATTATTGAAAAGGATAAATGAGTGTGGATTGCAAATTTAATATTTAACGTAATTCATTCTTGAAAGTCTTAATAATTTAAGATTTTATAAAACCTGACGACGGGCTGACAATTCTAACATCCATTATGTTACAACCTTGAGTATAGAAAAATATTAATAAACTAGCCCTCTCGACATTTCCTGAAAGTTTCAACTTAATTAATTTCATCTTTCTTGAGATATCGTTGATGCACCCTTTATACTAGTAGTGAAGAGGTTCCAGGTTTAAAGGGCCAGTACCCCCTTCGAATCCCGATCCGGACACTTCTTTTTAAAACTTCTTCAAGCTGCAAGTGTAAATAATTGTCTTCAAGACGCAGGTCTTTGTTAAGTAATGGGAGTGTTTTCTTCAAGATGCAGATTGCTGTTACATAACAGGGGATGTTTTCTTCGAGATTTCTTTGGTTCTTATGTTTAAAAACCTACGAGGGTCAGGAAAACCTTCAGGGCCCTCCCAAGTAAGGGCATGTTCCAAATTCTTTATAGCCCAATAATTTTCTGCTTCACACAAATAGAGCCTTTTGTTGTCGGCAAACAAATGATTTTCCCGCTATTTACAGGAACATGGAGCGTCATACAGCCTAGACGTCTATTGATTTTCTAGGAATAAGGGCTCGTTATTCTTCCAACAGGACTGGGTAATTTTCCATTGTTCTAGAGGGAGGGGGGTGTATAAAACCGGGCGTTGAACAAGCCTTTTTAATCAGTCTTATATTAGACCTGGAACGTGCAAGTCAATTTCCAAAATGGATATGTCCCAAGGATATCAACAGCTTAGCCTCTATGCATATTAAGGGTTACCTCTCCACTGCCAATAAAAAGTGGTATTATACTAAAATTTAAGCTACTATAATTCTCTATATTGGACTACCAAGTAAAACCTTCCCCCTGAAATTCCGTACCTCCATCATTGATAAATTAATATCATTTTTATCACGAAATACATGTTCCCATATCAAAGTGCATTTTTCCATTACTGGTTACATATTCTAACTCCAAATTCGGTAACCACCTGCCACCTATTCGGTATAGACAAATATTTGCACTAAAACACCCGGTGTCAAGCTAATGGATACAGGTTCATTCTTGGCAGCCGGTAAATATGGATAGTCTGATATTACGAGCGTTTCGTAGTTTCGAAATGCTTTTCTGATCAAATTGATTGACTTATTTTTTCTAAAATAAATTTTTAATTTGCATTTAGAGTTGACCTGTTTTTATATTCAAAATATGACTAGTTCCATTTTAAGCATTCAACATCTATTCAGGGAAGGCATACATCGAGCGTAAGTTAATTGACCAAAAGGGTCTCTTATAACAGCTGCTTTGTACGGTAAATTGTCTACCTAAACAAATTGAATCCTTGTATCAAATAGCTATGTAAAGGCGTCTTGTGTTTAAGGATAGACATTAGGCTGGACTGAACGTGAAAATATTATTTGTGCAAGAAAACGCAGATTTTTATTCGATTGACAATGTGTTTCCTTCTAAATACTTGTCCAATTGACATTTAATTAATATTATCCTTTATGTTTGATTATTTCTAAGTATTTAAGGAACACTCAAACAGGCATTAGCGCAAGAAGCTACTTCCACCCCCCTCAGTTTTTCTCAAATTTTCTTTTTCACCATAGTTCAACAGTCTTAGGGGGAAGGGGGGAGGGGGGGGAGGGGTGATACACTTTCAAGCCTACCCTGAAAAATTGCTACTGCTGTACCTGCATTCACTATTTTAGAAAAATATCCATATATAGTTTAAATTTGACATTGTAATAACTGAAGCGTAAAGGGTGGCACCTTACCCCCCAATGTATGGGGTAATTTCTGGCTCTTAAATTCTTAGCTAGTATTATAGCCTCACCATATCCAAAGGATCACTTTTGGTCGCATGTACGGAATAATTTCTGGTCGTTACAACTTTAAGAGGTAGTGCGGTCTCAACATAAAAAGAAGGATCACTTTACCCCCTCAAGAAATTTTCAGACTATTAATATATTCTATTTCAGTCTCACATAAATTCTTTTTCAGGATAAAATCAAAAGTGTTTCAATGAGCTAATAAGCTCTTATTTTTTTAGGTTCATATACCAACGTCTCAAGGGGCCTAAAGCCTCTATGAGGATATGAAATATTTAATGGAGTGCGAAAAGGCCCCAGAGGAAAGTGTACATAAGGGATATTTTAGTGAGGGGGTGAGCCCTGTTAGTATAGATAACTAGCATTGTAGATCTATCATTATAGATAATGCTAGAATTACGGTAAAATGGTGTCGACCCAGTTATTGATCGACCTCTTTATGATCTGCATTGCCAACTAAATGTTTGTTTACGCATTCCTAATGCAGAGCCCACTAGGAAATTTCCTGTAAAAAAAGGTTTAAAAATGGGTACAATTTCTTCGCTAGAGTTGTTTATTAATAGCTTTTCCGAGGCCCACTCCAAAGTCACTACAGGCTTTATTCTAAATGGAATAGGTGTGACCATAGTTGGATTAGCGGATGACATCTTGAATTTTTCTTGGCAAATATAATGCTGATTTGAAGGGGTCTAGAGATGTACATTACTTTCGTTTCGATACGGACGAAGAGTGCTTCAAGTACGCAGTCCTTGTCGCAGGCCATAGAACCCAGAGAGATGATGCAAGTAAGACACTCTTGGAAGATTTGGTAGTTAATGGTAGTGGGGAGGGGGCAGAGTTTCCTAAAGTAGACTTTAACTGTTTAAAGGGGCAATATCATGTAACACTTAAGAGAATGGATATTTTTGAGAGGGCTAAAGAACATTTCAAGATTGGAATTTCAGTGTTACAGTATGATACAAAGTATGAAGAAGGAGAACTCAAAGACAAAAGTCGGAATATATTCAGTAAGGGCTCCCATCCACTGAATCAGTGAAACGCTGGGTATAACAAACCTGCCAGTGAACCTAATGCAATAGGACATTTTTTTCCTATTCCCGACATTAATCGGGTTAAATCAAGAAAAAGATTACGCTTCACGCCACTATTGTTCAATGTGTCTATCAGGTTTCCATACAGAATTAAAATTAAAATATCACTTATATGTGAATACAGTTTCGGGTGACAATGCCATCTTGCATTTCAAGAGTTTTTAGAATTCACTCTTGCAGAGCGACAATGTGGCTTTAGAAATCGAAGATAAGCTCATGGATGTGTGCGATCGATCAACCTCAAATCGGGCTGAAGAAAATGAAGCCATTACAGTCTCTAATGGGCATGCTCAAAGAGACTCGAGTAAAACTATGCAATTGGTAGAAGTATTTGGGACGTTGGGTGGGGAAGACTGTGTAGGCGCAGCTATGGTTGCTTTTATTAAAATAGTCAATAAGTCAATATCACGCTGCGCAACATAAAATATCCCATGACTATATCACTTGAGGATGAGTTGGCTATTAAAAATAAAATATGTGTTGGGTTTGTAAGGGGAAATCTGTTGAGGGCAGTGAGGAAATTTTGGTCCGGGACCATGATCATTTAAGCGATCCAATTTTATCGGGGGGAGTAACTTTCGTGGACTGCCACATAAATCTTATAATTTAAACGTTAGGCAAGAGTACTTTATACCGGTTTAAATGCACAATTCCAACTATAATTAGAAATTCATATTACTAGCGTTGGCACGTTTTCAGAAAGGTGAATTTGTAGATGGTGCATGTGTAGATGGGTCTTTTTCATATAAAACTATACCCAAATCATCTGAGAAGTTTCTGCTCCTAGAATTTAAAAGGAAAACAGTTGAAAATAATAATACGAGATTGAATAAAATCCGTTTTTAAAGTCTCATACTTTTCCCCCAAATCCTGAAGCCAATTAATCTAAGTATAAAAGAGCGACAATTTTAATAGCTCCCCCTCCTTAAACAGTACTTTCAAGATGATGAAATGTATGATTTATTAACGTATAAGGGCATATAACCGTATAACTACTGCAGCTCTGCCTCGAGGCTACCTGGGAAAAAATTTCCGTCTGTCAAAAAGTTTTATGATTAACTTCACGATCATCAATGCACCACTGACGACTATGAACTTGCTAAAAAAGTTTGGTTCAAGGGAGGGTATAAAATCGGGAGGATAACTGTAAAATATACCTGGCAAGTGATGTATTGGCGTTGTGAGATATTGTCTGTAAAAAAAACGGATAAAAATTACGATTAATCTGGGTTAGATTTGGGTCATTATTTTTCAACTCCTCATTGGGAGATGAACTTTATTTTTAAAATCAGTGACGAAAAATTAGGTCTGATCCCTGAAGTGCATCAGTACTCATTTGTTGAGAAATCCATGAGGGGGAGGTATGTTTTCAACGGAGATCGCATCCTGGAAACCAATCCAACTGGTCAACGCATTAGTGAAAAGTCGAATGCGGTTTTTCTGGATATAAACTCCCTTTATCTGTTGGAAATGTCTCACTAATCTTTGCCACGTGGGAATTGCAAATGGCTGGACAATCCTTGTGATCCAAGTTTCCCCTGCATTTCCACTGTTGAAGAGAATAGACCACAAGGATGGTTTTTCAAAATAAATGGTACAATAACAGTGGATAATCATTACTTGGTAAAGGATTTTGTTTTTCCCCTGCATAAACAGACCGATGTATGGGGATTTATTGAGCCCCTATAATATTTCTTTGGTAAAGGATGCGGGTATGCACTGGACACCTTGAAAACAAAAGCTTATTGCCTTACTTCATCCGAAACAGAACATTGCTGTACATCAAGTTCTTTTGCGGTGGATCCTGACAAGCGGTTTCAAGGTAAAAAAGATTCATAGAGCCCCCCCCCCAATTCGATAAAAAGCCATACATGAAGACATTAATTGACATTTTGTTAGTGAACTGTCTGGAGGCAAAATCAAAGGTTGGAAAGAAGATATTTAACCTTATTTTAAATTCAGCCTTCGGTAACATATGCGAGAGTGTGCGCCATAGTCGTTGTAACGTTGTAGCCGATCCAAAATAATGTGTCAGAATCACTGACGATCTGAGTTTCACATCTTTCACGATCATAGACTCCAATAGGGTCCTTTTGCAGAGGAAAAAGGAAGTCAAATTTTAAATAAAATATTGCAGCTGGCAGCTCTGTTTTAGGAATTTCCATAAAACTCAAGTTGGAATTTTATTACAATGTGTGTAAGCTCCAATAGCCGGGGGAGGGGAAAGTTTAAATGTATTATGGAGACACTGATTCATTCCTGTTGAAGGTTAAAACAGATAATATGTTGGACAATTTGAAAAATAGTGAGCATATTAGCTCTCGAATGGGCTATAACAACTGGGACGAGTCCATTTATCCGCAGCTAGTGAAGCGCCAGGCCCCAAACAAGTTGTTGTTTAAAATCTGAGACGGGAAGCGACTTGAATCCAACGCTTTGCTTGCTGGTCTAAAAGGTGTACTATTTGCAACGCACAATGAGGATATCAAAAAAGTCTGCAAGGGGGGCCTTCACACTATGTAAAGGAAAATTTTTACATGACTATTTATAGGAACTGTGTATAGAATAATTTAGTTCCAAGAGAGAATGTCAGCACGATTCGCTCTTAAAATATAAATGCTGCACAGCTAGAGTTGAGAAAATTGCCATATCAACCATATCAGACAAATTCTTTGCGCGCGGACGGTGTGACAGTACTACCACGCGGTCATTACCTGAAGTCAGATCAAGAAGTATGTGTACAGTACAGACAGCGTCTCGGTCTGGAGAAAGTTCAATAGGTGGTGGGAGGGGGGTCTTTGTTTTGTATCCAAACAGTTTTCTCTCTCAGTCTCTATCCTGACAGTCTCCAGATTAGCATTGCGTTTTTCTAGTGTGATTTATGTACTGTTTTTTGATCTTTTATCTTTTTGGGCAAGGTGGAATCATTGTTTTAAAAAGTGCTTAATATAATTCTATTATTTTTCTCGCCTTTGCACCGACTGGCCCTGCCCCGGGCCCTGGTCTTCAGACCCCGTATTTTCCGGCCGAACCGCCCTCCGAGGGTGGTGCTACTTCTAAGTGCCTTTTTAAATATTGTTGATTACTGCCTATGTAAATATATTCAAGTGATTATTAATTTTCCTTAATGTTAAAGTTTCTATTTTATGCAAATATGTTTCAAAAATATATTGTGTATTTATTTGTATTAAAGAAAACATATATTCTAGTTTTGGTCTTTTTGGTATTTATTCAACAGATTGATGTTAGCTTAGGTTAGTTGTATTTTGAGGCGAGAAGAGGAATATGTACCAATTTGAAATATCATTCTGATTATGTCTTTGCAGACCTCCAATGCTTGCAAAACAACATCTTTAATGAAAATAATTCAAAATCCTGATAAAATGTTATTAGAAAGTCCTAAAAATACCTATTATTACTAAAGTCTTTGGCAAGAGTCCTATGATAAAATAAAGACTATTGCATCAGACATAAAACTCATACAGGGACTTGGACTTGACGTGCGTAATATTATTGAACCAAACTCTTGGTTGATTATTGATGATTTAAATGAATCCATTTAAGAATAGTCTCAGAAGATGTTACAGTTATTCACGGTCCAGTTTCATCACAAATAATTTCTTTAACTGCTGTTCTCCGCAATATCGTATATTAGAGGAAATATATGAGGACACTTGCTTTGAATTGTACTTTCTATATCATCAATAGGGTTGTTCGTGATTAAAGTTCTGTTAAAACTTTAAAAAAACAAATTTCTCCCTGTGAACAGAAATTTCTACTCTCCGCATACAATCAATCTACAAATAAACTGTATGGTTATATTCTATTCGATCTCAATCAAAACACGCCCGAGGATTTACGTGGAGTCACAGATATTTTTGGCATTAAAATTACCATATTACCCGCAAACAGTGAAAAGGGTCATTACTTGCCATCATGACACTGAAGAAACTACATGAAAACAGCCATTTATTTTCCGCCCAAGGTAATTCAAAACCGCGGCTTAGGACGGATATATTCAAACAAGGCATTGACAATGAATTTATTAATCTACAATGTGAGCTTTTTTAAATTTACCTGAAGGCAATGTACAACTGCTAGAAGTAGTTAAGCGACGGATAAAGCAACATCATTTACTTGTACGTGCCCTAGCTTGCAAAAAGAAAGGCAAAGATTTTAAAAGAAAACGGCTTGTTCAAGCGGGTGGTACTTTCTTTTCACTATTACTGCCAATAACCAATTGGACTTGTAAACACTATTCTCTAGAAAACTCGCTAAACCCTAAAATTTGACTCCAATATAACTCACCCTTTCACCAAAAAGAGAACTTTGAAGATAATCTTGATATATTTATTAACAATGAGACAATTGCCAACGAAGAAAATTAATTTTGCTTCAAAATGCCCTTCGACTTTTCGATAAGCATAAACTTTATCGTGAAAGACTGCTCAAAGTAAATGTTATTAATCAAGCTCAACCTCAAATTTCTGAAACTTTCAAACCACCAAAGCAGGAAGAAGATTTATCTAAAGTTTTATTAAGCGTTGTAGACCTGTTACCCTAGTCATATCGTGAGCAAAGTAAAAGACTCTTGAACTATCTCGCTGAAAATGAAATTGTAGAAATTAATGACAAAAATACTGATGTTTTACCACAGCAAGAGTTACAATTTAATTGATTTGGTATCAGATTTGATACTAAATTGTAAAATAGTTGAGTCGTTTCATAGTCATTTGTATAAATTTTTGAATCATCAAATTTTCCAAAAAGTCTTGTTGTGAATAAACTTATTTTAAATAGATTAAGGAAAAACGAAGAAATATCAAAAGATGTTTTTAAATCGTTTTTGGAAAATACTCGCACACCAACTACTGGTGATGATTTAAAAGGTATAGAACGAAGGCGTCTTAAAGGTATCAGGGCGTTGCCTATTTGTATGCAAAAGGGTAGTGGACGCTTCATGCCCCGTTCAAGTTCAAGGTGACTCAAGTTTTTAAACGTGTTTAAGAGAATATTAGTGAAGTAGGAAGTTTAAGTTCCTCCACCACACATTCCCGAGTCGCTGGAGTGGGAAAAAAGCTGGCGACAGAGTATTTGCAGAATGAACCCAGCTACATTTTCATGGAAACACAGGGTTCGCGGTATTTTCTATCAAAAGACTAAAGCATTTTCCCATTGCATATATTACAAGCAGATCTTTTGACTCTATAGGGGACTCAAAGAACTCAAGATATGTTTTAGTCGCTATGCATATGCTGTTTGATTGCGTTTGAAGAGAGGCGATGAAGTTGCTAGAGCCCTTGCATCTGTCTTTGCACAAGATTATTATAGAAAAAATCAAACAGATCAGGGTAGTGAATTTGTTAATCCAAATGCAAAAAAGGTTTTATTGAAATATAATACAATACTACATTATAGTCATTGTCCGATAAAGGCGGCATTGGCTGAACGTTTGATAAGGACAATGTTGCTTTTAATCTCAAGATATTGTACGTTCAAAAATACTGCAGCTTTTATCCAAAATTTAGATAAAATCATGTTGATTTATAATCAACATCCTCAAAGATTCCTGTCCAATTATAGTTCTCTTGAAGTTCATCACAGTAACAATACACTTGACATTTTTCTTAAACAATATTCCAGTAAAGAGAGGCAAGTGAAAATATGAAAGTTGAATTTTGGCGATACAGTTAGAATCAATTGAACAAGTAATATTTTTGAAAAGGGGAATTACTTGTAGTCCACTGAACTTTTGAAAGTGTCAAAAGTCTTAGACACTAAACCTGCAACCTATCGTCTACGTGATATGAAAGATGATGAAATTCTTGGCGGTTTTTACTAGTATGAATTAAAAAATTTAAAAACAATGGAATGTATCAAATTGAAAAGATATTAAAGAGTCGAACCCGCATGGGTAAGGGGACAGTTCCTTGTTCACTGGTTAGGATACAGCTCTGATTTTGATTCTCCGATTGCCGCAGAAGACATTCACAATGCCCAATGATTTCCATGTGACATTAATCTCCAACATCTCTGATACACTCTATGATGATTTGAATAAAACAGGCGATTTTTGAACAAAACTATCCCCCGCCAACAAATTTGAAACATGAAGTTGTTCTTGTTGATAGTTCTTAAAATACATATAAAATCCTGAGAAAAAATCGTACATAAGACATAAAAGTTAGACCGCAAGAATGGCCACTCATTACCGATGAATTGATAGAATCAATTAACTTGGCTGAAAATCCCTTAATCACATTAACATACAAATAATATGGTAGCATGAACGATTTGTGTCGCGCTGTCAATAGAAGAATCTCCGTTTGTAAAAATGGTCGCTTTCAATTTAACTATTCAATGGAACAGAGAAAGATCTACATTAGGTCCCCCATTGACAATGAGAAAGTTATTCTCAGTGAAAATCTAAGAGATGTTCTTGGTTTTAAGCAAATATAATTAATGGTAGAAGCGCGTGAACCACCATTGGGATGGGTCGTGTTGTTTTAGCAGATTATCCAGCCGGCTTTTTATATGTGTCCTTTGTTGAGAGACCGAGGGTAGGTAATACCATTTTCCCTCTCCTACATGTTCTTGAACGAAAAAACACTCACGAACACATTCACCACTACAATATAAAGCACTTCAATATATTCCTGTAAACACTTCGTATTTGGAACTCTATCAGTTAACATTAAGAAGTGAATTGGATGACCCTTTAGTATAACAAAAGGTTTGGCTGTGAGTACATGTCACTTCGACCCATTCAATAACGAGATGGCTAATAGAAAAAATTGTTTATCCTGATATTGATTGATATGTTGCTACCCTTAGACCCAGACAATTGGGTCATGAAATGGACTATTACAGCAGTCATTCGTCAATGCCCAGTAACGGTCTTGGCAATTGGTTTGCTAAGTAGGTTTTAGTCTGCATTATACCTTGCTAAGAAATATATTGCTCCGATTACCGCAGATTTTGCGTCTTCTAAACTACGCGATTGGGGCTCTGGTAAGAATTTCAAAGAAAGTGTTTCATAAAATATCAGGTCCGGCAAGCGATATCTCGGCGAGTGATTGGTATCACGACAAAGCGGATAAGGTTTAAAAAGGGTAAGAAACATCTTTTCATTCATCAGTCTCAACTCAGGCCGGAAGCGCAAAACATCGCCCTTGTCAAAGAAGTAAAAGAAACCAAGAGTAATAATTATTACATAGAAAAGGATTTCTTTTCCTAGAAATGGAATGTCTACCACATAAATAATCTCATCCTCCAGTCAAATCATCGATAAATATTTTAATGCAGAAATTTTTCAGTGTTGATTTGACTGTAAAACTTGGTTAGTATGAGCAATTTTACCGGCAAAAGACGCTTTCTGAAAACGTACATTTCTAAATTTATTCCACTTAAGACTGTTTCATAGATTCGAATTCCGTATTTATAGATATTCATGAGATTGTCCAAAAATCTAAAAATGAAAAACCAGGTGCAGCCGAGGGATTATCCTATGAAATTTGTGTACTACATAATTTGTTTAGGCAAATAAGCGTCTACATAAATGGAATGTCGGTGAGCACAAGCAACAATATTTGAAACTATGCAAGTTAAATGCAATTCATGTTGACGAATTCAATGCCCTATAAGCTATTGAAAGTTTTGGCTATTGGGTATAAATATAAAACGGACACTGACACTAGCAATATACACAGAGATTTGGCAGCTGAAGATTCAAACTTGGTTGGGAAAATAAATCATGAAATATTTAATAGATATCAATGGTTTCCTCCCAATTTTAAGATTGATACAAATCTACAACCTGCTCCGTCCAATTTTATTTTGTGAAAGGTACTTGAAACTGCACTCAATGTAGCAGTCTCTCTCACCTTGGCAATACTTCATGTGCGAAAACAACAGGTTATGAGTTATTTAAAAAATTAAGAGCCATTAGAAATAATACTAAACTGCTCAATCCCCATTTAATCGCGATTCCATGACATATTGCTACGGATGCACGTACCTACGCTGAATTGTCATGTATCAATGGTGAAATTCCTTCAAAACTCGTTTTCTTTGTTTTTAAGTACTAGTGATAAAGGATTATGGACAAAATCTCCACACAAATTTAAAATGTCTGGACTTTCATGTTTTGTATGTAAGGTAAATGGAATTCAACTCAACAATTAATCCTTTGATAAATCCTATAAGATCCTACATGAATTGACGATGCAATCCCTAGATTGAGATTCACTATTTGAAACTGGTATAACCGATGAAATGTTTGCAAAAACTCACATTATCATTCTATTGTTTTTGTCCGGTACTAAAGATATGAGTATTTCCCGAATGGGTATAGTACGCTTAGAGAGTACCTTTGCAGACCCGTTGAAGGAGAGTATAGTTTTAATCTTTCTAAATCAATTTGAAACCTATTAGGGAATTATTCCTGACGCCAGTGCTCTTTTAAACTTGGTGCCCTGAACTTATATCAAACAATCAATACATTCAATTTGTATCCCTACATGTCCAAAAACAAATCCTATTACACACCCTCAAATTCCCTCGATCATATTCCAAGGGATTAAATACCCCTATCATTGTTAATAGCAGTCCATCACCTGTACAGACGGGGCATTGCCTGTGCATCTTTCAAACAGCGAATAATATTGAATTTTTCGATCCTCTTGGCATACCGTATGCTTTCTACACACCTCACAACAAAAACTTTCTTGATTAAAGTGGAAAATCTATTATTCAAAATTGGAAGCGAGTACAAGATTTAGCAACCAAAAGTTGTTTTTTTCATGCATAATTGTATTTTATTTTTCGATGTCGCGGATATACTTACACTTAATTTCTCAGTATTTATATAGGAAATCCTCGATTGAGCAACTTTCTAGTTGGAAATACTCTCTCCTACCTGTATAATATAAATTTCAATGCACTAAGAGTGAAATGCTTTTAAAATGTTTTTGAATTTGTCTATTAATAAAACTTTTATGTAAAATATGAATTACGTGCACTTTAGGTTTATTCTTCCTCGTGTATATAGCCATCGGTAATCATAAGTGGCGGTAGCTCGTCAGAATCCATCTTTTACTCATCTTAGCATGCAAAGTCAGGGTTACATTTTCTACAATATAATGTAACTTCATCTTTATTATATCTCTTCGTAAAGTCAATAATACTATTTTGATTCATATTATAAAATTCAGGTTTTTCAAATTGTTTATTTGAAGCAATATCATATACAATATTCAATATCATATACAATATTCATATACAATAGTGGTATTAGTCAAAGCTGTTCAAAGAGGGGGGCATTTGCATCAGATGCCATAGCTGGGGGGGGGTGTTACCGGAGGTTGCCCACTTTGATCAAATTTTTCAGTTGGATTCGACTTTTTGCTTTTATTTGAGTCGGGAGGAGGGTGCTGTAATTAATTTTTCCCCGGGCACCACCAGCCCTAGGAAGAGCTCTGGTTGTAGTAGTAACAGCGTACACATATTACTTGTAGGTTAATTGGTCATCCCCCTCACCATTCCCTGAAATTTCCAACTTCATATCCTCTGCCGTTCCTGAGATACACCCTTTTGACAACCTGAATGTTCATAGTTTATCTTAATTCAGTTCAACAATTCCCCGAACAATCCTTGAAAGCCTCACCTTCATACCGTCAGCTTTTTGAAGGCCAAGGGTCAAACTTACCCTCTCATTTCCCAAAAACAAATACAATATATAAACAATTTGTCTACAATATATAAAGGAGTCTTTCCTACCATAGTCCCCTCTCCAAAGTTTCTGCGACAACTCATTTCATACGAGATGCCTTGGTGAGAAGAAAAAAAAAGAAGAAACAGATGAATGACACACAGAGCCCACTTTCTTCTATACTTATGCAGGGGTCTTTCGCTGCCTATGATACAACAATAATTTTAAAAAAAGAAAAAATGTTGACACGCAAAGGAAGTTATAGACAATAGCAGTCAAATTACTTTACACACAACGAACCCCGAACGAAAATAATGGGCAAAGAAATCTGCGTTTAGAAGATAAAAAAACCATCTAGGTAGGCCACAAGTCTGAGAAAAATCGTTAAGAGCCTTAGTTTTTTTTCCAAATGACGTCATGTACTATGTTAGTACATCATATAAGCATTTCCTATGACATCTCATATGACAGCATATAAGTATTTTTTATATGATGTGATGCATAGCATAAATAAGATTGTTGAGTTTTTAACGCAACAATTACTTATATAATATAATGTCTGCTGGAAGGCCCAAAAAACGATAATTTGCAGTTGCAGTTACTATAAATGATGATTGTTTGGAACCAACACATGAGCTAACAAACGTGATAAGGTTTGAAATTTGACAGCCTTGACCATCAATTGCGACAACACCAATACGGAAAGCAAAGGCCATTGCTAAACTGTCTTAAGTACTCAAAGTCCAAAAACGTGTCATAAATAAAAATGAAGAGCAATGACAAGGACGATTAGAAGGTATGCGAAAACGACAATAAGAGTGTGTTAAAAATGAAAATGAAGAGGAAAGACACACGCGGTTAGAAGACATACCACACCGAACAAGTGAGGGAGTTGAAAATGAAGATCAGCGAGCCAATGAAAGTCAACCTGGACAGCGAGAATCAAAACGTGTCAAAACTGAAAATGATAGCGATGAGGATTGGGTTTGGGATTTTGACATGGATAAGGTCATCAATGCCTACCATACCTTTGTTAAGAAAACAAAGGTTCGGCGATATGTAGCCTACCGTAAAAACTTTAGTGTAAAGAACTGGGAGTTCAGGAGGGGGCTGCTCCCCTCATATAAATAATTGCTTCCGTTTTTTAAGTTTTAATGCTGCTCCTTACTTTACTGCTCGTTTGAACAAGAAACTGTAATTACTGTCGTTGAAAGAGGCAGGTGCAAGGGGATCAGCCTTACCAACGCGTTACTATTGTACCGTTTTTGGTGCAATTTAGAGGTTCTGGCACAGTGTAATACATCGGGGGTTATGTGGGAGGATCTTCCCATTAAGGAAGTTTTAATGGGGGAAGGGACATTTCTATGAAGGGGGGGGGCGGATTTCCCAGCATTATTTAAAAACAGATACGAAATTATATATTAAAAAAACAAGTTTTTTTTACTGAAAGTAAGGAGCAACATCAAAACTTGAAACGAAAGAAAACATTACATATATGATTGGGTTCACGCCCTAGTCAATACTTCGCTCTTTAAGCCAAAGATGATATAGTACTTTCATAAATGCTATTTATTCTAATTAACGGCATTTGGTATTAAGGGGTCAATTTTAAAGAATTGGAACAAAATTCGAACTTTAGCTTACAGAGCAAGGTATTGACTAGGGGGCGAACCCTTTAATATACGTATTAAAAATATATGAATATAGAAGTTCGTTACGTAAGTTAATTCGTAAGTTACGTATATTTATTACTAGTAAAAACGTTCGTAAATAAAATTAAACAGGTTTCGAGAAAGCCATTTAACCAAATAAAAGTAAAATTTTGTATATTCAAATTTTATTTTAATTATTCATGTACGGCGAGCCAAAATCAAAACCCGCATTAATTTAAAAACGTTCAAAAATTAAATAAAAAAAGTTTTTTAACTGAAAGTAAAAAAAAACTCGCTCCAACGCCTCGCTCTTTACACTAAAGTTAGACTTTCTCACAACTCTATTTTTTTAAACAATGAAAAACTTTAGCGTAAAGAGCAAGGCGTTGAAGAGGGGACAGCCCCTTTCATATACGGAATAATTTCTGTTCGTTTTAAGTTTTAACGTCGTTCCTTACTTTCAGTTAAAAAAAACTTTTTTTTTTTATTTAATATTTCAAAGCGTTGGCAACACTGAAGGGGATATATTTCAGCGATGAAACCAACTTAGCTTTGCTAGTATTTCTGAGCATCGTGACATATTAATTACGATAAAATTATTATTATTGCTATATAATTTATACTATTAATTATAAAGTAAGAGTTTCGTCACGATTCAGAATAATTTGTAAAATTAAAGAAAGCCAGCTATACAACCCTAAAATGCTTACGATTGGTCTCTATATAACTTCAGAGCCTTGACTGTCGTTAGTTTCAACAATGACTTCATTGGGTAGTGTGGTCAGTGGAATTTTCTTTATAGCCAATATCGGCTATGCAATTTGTTGTGCTCCCAAGCATAGTAGTGACAAAATTTCGTGCAATGAAATTAATGAATTTTCGCAGTTTTTTTCCACCTATGAACAAACGATGATGAAAAGTTATCCTTATTGCAAGAACAGGGAGATTGAAGAGATATATGACAAAATTAGAACCAGCGTATTGGAAGAAGTAGAACCAAAAACATTTGAAGAGTTTCACTGGATGGTACTCTCTGACCTGGAAACGATAGAAAGAGCTGTAAAGCTGATGAAAGATGACAATGACATCCTTGAGCAGGTTTATGATGAGGTTCTGAAACTTAAAAGTGAAGTTAGTCATCGGATTGATGATCAAAATCGAATAATTCAAATAACTTTCCCTGATAAAGTTGGAAATATGAAGACGAAAGCAATTTCCTTTGAAAGAGAAAGGCTGTCGTGTGATGAAATATTGAAAACGGAAAAAAAGCTGATAGAAGGATCAAAAAAATTTAATGAAAGCACGTTGTCATGTGATGATGAAACAAAAAAAGATTTATATCTTAAAGCGAAAAGAAAGTTTTCGATTCAAAACGATAGTTATGCCACCGCCGTTACTCCTGCCATACACCTTCTTCCAAAACACTCAACTGCCCTGAAGTCGTTGCCTAACCCTAAGAATTATAAAGAGCTATCTTTTGCCATTCAGAGTTTGAATCAAATTAAGGCGTATACTGAACTTATTATTAGAGAATTGGACTCAAAAATGTCTAAAGGTGTTTGTACTGAAAATACAGTTAAAACTTTTAAGAGAAAATTTTGCAAAAAGGAAATAATTCACGAAATCAAAGGCCCGCTCATTTCCTCAACTCATAATAACGTTAGCTGGTTTTCAAAAGAAGGTTTTCAGTTTTTCCGTCGGGAATTCCCTAACATTTTCATGCAGACAAAGAAGAACAATGGTAATTTTATTTCTTTGCCGCTTGGTCTGGACACTCATGAAGCAGCAACAGCGAAGGATCGAGATGAATACTGTAGCGGCATCGGAAGACGAGCTCGACACGTACTCTCATATGCAGAGATAATGGATGTTCACGTTCAGCTTAGGCTATTCGAAAACACAGCCAGATCGACATATCTGAACAATATTGTCGAAGACCCAGATTCAATTAAAGCTTGCGTGTCCCTTATAATGGAACCCCTCAAAGATAAAAGCTCTCTTCATAGTGTTAGCATTTTCACAAATCAGGACTCGTTGGTAGACACTCCTAGCAACAGCGAAAATTTATTTAGTTCTAATAGTAAAGATGACGATTTGGCTAGCGCAGGCAGTGAAAGTGAGACTTATTTTTCAGAACCTGAAGACGCCTCTGATGAATTAAATCTACTTGAAAAACAAGATACAACTCCTTCTACAAGCACTACCACTACTACTACTACTACAACAACTCGAACTACTACAACAACAACAAAAATCGTGATTTTACCGGTTATTCTACCAATAATTCAAGTTGTCCCGGCGGTTCTTCCAGTTCTTGTTGAGTTTGGTCATCTTACAACAGACATAGAATACGGAGTAATCTTTTTCGAAGATTTCTATGATGACTATCCTTACTTTCGTCGTGCTTGTGCAGCAACAACAGGCTATGACTTTTTTACTTTGCTGGATTCTGCACGATCTTGCTGGCTTGCGAAGGAGCAAAACCTACCTAAATGTTTGCAAAAACCAGTGATGTTAGTGAAAGCTGGGTCCATGATAAGCCTACCAAATTTTGCTTATACAAATGCATATTTGGAATATACCAGTAATTGAGCTTTGTTTTAAATTAATTTTGTCACTGGGTTTGGAATAAATTATGATGTTTAGCATAAATAAATTTTTAAATATTTTGAGTATCTTACAGGTTCTAAATCAAAAGCCAAAAATAAAAATTTGTTAGGAGACATTTTTGCCTTTCTAAGCCCAAATAACACTTACTTTGTGTTTTGGTTTTATATTTTCAATAATCACTAGAGCTTAATAAATTGTAAATAGCCTTAGATTACGAAACAATGCACAAGATTGATAACACAAACATGGGCAGTTGCGATAGGCTGTACTTGGCACACCAAAGCCTGTTCTATTAGCCAAAAAGCCGAATTTGTTGGGAATTTTCTCTGGAATCATATGCCAGAAAGACATAAGCTTTTGTTTTGAGTTTTGCTTTGTTTAGGCCTTTGAATAGTCGTTCTAACTTAATCCATTATAGAATGGCCCTAGCTTCTGTAATAGCGGTCAAAACCATGAACGTCAACCCGACAATTGCAATGGACCATACAGCCTATGTTTTCTTTAGGTCGCCGCAAAAAAGGTGCGTCATCACGATACGTGTTTTTCGTTGAAGAATCACTATGAGCCCTCATAGACCCTAATTTATCAGCCTGCAAAAACATTGCATCTTATATGTTTACTCTAAGTTTGCAACGTTCTTTCCTCTTTTGTAAATAATAAGTAACTACATGGAGATACAGCTTCAAGATGCAGGTTTGTCGTTGAAAAATCGCTATCACAGGTATCATAGGTTCAAAGTTATAAGCCAATTAAAACTTTGTATCTTGTATATTTAGGCTACACTAAGTACTGCGACGTTTTATTTAGTCTCCTGAACGACTTGTAATTTAGATGCAGCTTCGATATACGTGTTTTTCCTCCTAAGCCTAAATAATCAATTTTTATGCGCGAATTTACCAGCTATCAATGAGCAGTCAAATGAGTAGAGAGAAATAGTTGGGGGAGGAAGATTTTAATTCCTAATCTCCTTTCATTCCGAGGAATTTTTTTCTGACTAAGTCGATAATATGGGGGCTGTGGGGTGATAGCTCCCCTCTTATTACAGAAATATGTCAAACTGTAACATAAAATGGTTAGATTCACATGCCTATCTTCACATTCGGCCCTAAGATTTTTTTTCGGCCCTAAAATCCATTTTTTATTTTTCCCATCCCATCCTCCTGCTCCTGAGAAGTATTTGAAAAGGAAAACTTTTACAGGATGATTATCACCATGGACTTATTGTGGTGGTAATATTAAAATTAGATAAAGCAAACGGGGTTGAGGAAGGTTTTTGGTACCTTACCTGACGTTTAACAGCCTTTGATCGAATAGTTCGCAACCAAAAACTGTAAGTAAAGAGCGATCGTTGTCAATAGAAACTAAAAGTCTAAAAATAAAGTTTTGATTACAATGCATGCGACAACAAAATCCATTGTTTATGCCGATCCTAAACATGAAAATTTTGGTAATTTATAAGTTGCTCATTAGAGGCTATTGGCAGACGAAAACAAAAAATAAAAAAGGGGTTGAACTTCCCAAGAATGGGTACAATATACATGGAAATTACGCAATGAAATTCTGCATGTATGAGACGTCTAAAACCAATGTCTACAAAATAAGAAATTTCTCATTTTCCAGGGAAGGAGGTAAGTTTATATTTTCCTAGGAATAGTAACATTGAACTAGGGTCGTAGATTATTGACAGAGAATTCATTTGAAAAAAAGAAACTCTAAAACCGGCACCCCTTTAAGCAACAAAAGGGATCACGTCACAGGAAAGCACCGAATTCTTGTGTTATGGCACATGAAGTGATGATTTCAGCACCAGAAAGTCATCAAGCATAAATTCTGAGAGCAACTGAACTGGTAGTTTTATAGCCCCCAATCTCAGAAGTCATACTAGCGTGTAGTATAGTGTAGTATAACGTTTTCCCGTCTGGGGTGGGAGGACGTCATAAAGAAATATTTAAAGGAAATGGGAACTTCGTGGGCGGGTGTAAAAAGGGAGGCTTTGAATAGATTGGGGTGGAGGAGGAGCGTGCGTAGCTGTGTTGGCCTCAGGTGGCTTGGTGCTGCGATGAGTTGTTAGTAGTAGTAGTAGTATTATAGACCATTTATTCGACAAAACTAAATGCTATAGGGTAGGGCCTGTTTGGACACTATCCATTAGGGTCTTAGAAGACCGATTCTTTTGTGGAGAGGGGTTGCCTAAGTACTCTCTAGTAGTTCTAAATTCTTACAAAGAAAATGATGGCTTATCTTTCTGTCATAATAATTGGTAACTATTCTGCAAATGTCGTTGAAAAATACTAATTCTCGGAGGTAAGAAAACCGGATTAGTGGACGAGTAGCCCGAATATCTCAGTTGATAGCGCATATGTTACAAAAAATATTCAAGAGAAAGTTTTATAGTTCTAAGACTAGAAAATAAAATGTATCTATTTAATTCTCCGATACAATGACATTAAGATTGCAAATGACCATTAGCTAGAGCAAACTTGAATTCAGTGCGATTCCATTTCTAAAAATCTAATAATCGGAAGTTGGGGCTTTGCACAGTTAATTTTTATCCGATGAAACTTCTAAAACAAAAGGGATGAGCAAAAGAAAATGTAATGGCTAGATGCCTTTTTCTTATTTTTTTCCTTTTTTTCTTTTTTACGTTGAGCAAGGAGAAAGTAGCTGAAAAAAATTGTATGTTGTTACCTGTGCTTGGGTGGGATTTTCAGGTCTCGTTCCTTATCTTTGTTGAAATATATCGAAGAAACTTGTCAAAGTTACGAGGGCCGTATTCAAGATATATGATTTCATTTTTATTCTATGGCAAAAAGTCAGATGAAGCTCTAGTTTTTTTGGAGGGTTGGAGGGTGGCTGGCAGTGTGCTTGCGTGGAGATTTCAATACTTTTGTGTAGTTTGGGTGCCCGAGGCCACGTAATTCAGACTACAACCATCCTTTTCCTCCTTCTTCCGTCTACATCCGTCTTCCTTTAACGTTGTATATAGTTCCAAACTGACTATAGCCTCAGGGCATTTTTGCGATTCAAGCATTTTCTTATAAACAATGTCAGGCTCGAAATTCAAAGCTTAAAAAGTAAAGTTTTAGTTTTTTCTCTATTAAATAAGGCAACTTATCATCCTTCGTTAAAAAAGTCCCTTAAAACAACGATCCCAATGCCATCCCAAGGCCAGAACATAATTTGCATTTTACTGAAAAAATATAAACGTTTTTACTTTTATAACTTTAATAAAACAAATAATAATAAGATTTTGATTAATAAATATTAGTATATGTATATTAAATTGACAATGCCCATTCATTTGTATTTTTTTCCTGTAAAGTGCAAATTATGTTCTAGCCTTGGGAAGGCATAGGGGTTTTGAGCCCTACTCATGTTAATTTCTGGTCGTTTTAAGTTTGAATCTGTTATTTATTGTAGTTTCTGTTCGTTTTGGGATTTATTTATTTGTCGATGCTGATTTGTGATAATTTCACGCTTGGCAGTATATTTGATTTTATTTTTGCTCATTTTTGGTTTAATGGAGTTCTTTACTTTTCTTTGAAAAACTTATTTTGTAAAAACAGTTTTTTAATTAATTTATGTTCGTTTTATACGAACAGAAGTTTGTAATGTTTTCAGAAAAAAAGAAAATGATTCTTTAAATCTTTTGGTTTTTTAAGACTTTATAGTTTGGCCTGCTATTTGTATGCTGGAGAAAAATTTTCAACAGTTTTTAACAACATTCACCCTTTTAAAAAATGTGGACACAAATAGTAGTGTTAATTTCCTTTCATACCTCCTCTAGTTGACCTGAATAGAAAACTTGATACCATTCGCCAACAAAAATCTGTTTACTTTCTTCGATAGGTTGGATACACTTACGCTATTTTGATTTGGTTAAATTTTAAGAGCAGAAGGAGCCTCGAAAGTTTGAAAATAATACCCTCAGTCGTTCTTGGGATACTGCTGAGATGCCTTATTGGGAATTAGCATTAATACAGCGCATTTTGATTTCATCGTAAGGCAACATTTAGTTTTTAAACATAAAAGACAAATGGGAGGGTGGGCGTGGTAGGGGTACTAGTTGCCCTCCAATCACTTTCTACTATTAAAAGGGCACTGGCCCTTTCTATTTTGAATCGAATGAGCCCTTTTTGAAGTTCCTAAGACAGCTCCTTTGATACGAAGTGCCCTCGTCTAAACAACAAAAAAAGTAAAAAATAATAATACACTGTACCCACATCGATCTTTACTATAAAAATATCAAGCCTTCCAATCACTTTCTACTATTAAAAAGGGCACTAGCCTTTTCACTTTCCAGTCGAATGAGCCCTTTTTGAGTTTCTACGACAACGCTATTCATAAACACCTTATATGCCCCAAGGGCATAAATTACAACCCTTGCCTTAAGGGCTGTGAGGGAGGTCATCTTCAAAGACCTAATTTCCAGAACTTTCAACTACGTTAAACAAAATAACTATCTCGAAATTTTGATTAGATGTGTCTGAGGAAATGGTGGGCGTGAGAGGGGCCTTAGTTGCTCTCCAATCAGTTTCAACTATTAAAAAGGTACTAGCCCTTTCAATTTCCAATCGAATGAGCCCTTTTGAAGTTTCTACGACAACGCTTTCAATAAAAACCTTAAATGCCCCCAGGGCATAACTTACAACCCTTGCCCTGAGGGCTGGGGGGGGGGGTTGTCATTCTCAAAGACCTAGTTTCCAGAACTTTCAACTACGTTTAAGAAGATGGTTATATCAAAATTTTGATTGGATGTGTGTGGAAAATGGTGGGCATGAAGGGGGGATTTTTTGCCCCCCCCCTCAATCACTTCCGACTATTAAAAAGGGCACTAGCCCTTTCAATTTCCAATCGAATGAGCCCTTTCTGAATTTTCTACGATAACGCTTTCTATAAAAAACCTTGTATGTCCCAGGGCATAGCTTACAACCCTTGACCTGAGGGCTGTGAGGAGGTTGTCATCCTCAAAGACATAATTTTCAGATTTTTCAACTATGTTGAACAAAATAGCCATCTAAAAATTTTGACTGGATGTGTTTGGGGAAAAGGTGGACGTGAGAGGGGGGTTAGTTGCCCTCAAATCACTTTCGACTATTAAAAAGGGCACTAGCCCCCCTTGAATTTCCAATAAAATGAGCCCCTTTTCAAGTTTTTACGACAAAGCTTTCAAAAAAACCTTATATGCCCTTAGGGCATAACTTACAACCCTTACTGAGGACTGGGGGGGGGGGGAGTGTCATCCTGAAAGATGTAATTTTCCAGACCTTTCAACTACTTTGAAAAAAATGGCTATCTCAAAATTTTGATTCGTTGTGTTGGGAGAAACGGTGGACGTGGAAGGGGTGTTTGTTGCCTTTCAATCACTTTCGACTATTAAAAAGGGCACGAGCCGTTTCAATTTCCAATCAAATGAGCCCTTTTGAAGTTTCTACGACAACACTTTCTATAAAAACCCTCATATATAACTAACAACCCTTACCCTGAGGGCTGTGGGGGGGTTGTCATCCTCAAAGACCTAATTTCCAGAAATGTAAACTACGTTGAACCAAATGGCTATCTCAAAATTTTGATTGGATGTGTTTGGAGAAATGGTGGATGTGGAAGGGGTGTTAATTGCCCTCCAATAACTTTCGATTATTAAAAAGAGTACTAGCCCTTTGAATTTCCAATCGAAGGAGTCTTTTTTGAAGTTTCTACTAAAACGCTTTCTATAAAAAAAACCTTATATGCCCTTAGGGCATAACTTACAACCCTTGCCCTGAGGGCTGTAGGGGAGTGTCCTCGTCAAAAACATAATTTCTATCTGGAAATCAATTACGCTGAACAAAATGGCTATCTCAAAATTTTGATTGGATGTGTTTGGGGAAATGGTGGGCGTGAAAGGGGTGATAGTTCCCTTCCAATCACTTTCGACTATTAAAAAGGGCACAAACCACTGCAATTTTTAATCAAATGAGCCAATTTAAGTTTCTACAATAACTCCTTCGATACGAATTGCCCTGGTCTAAGACCAAAAATAAATAATACATTGTGCCAACATCTTTCTTTATTTAGGCAGCGCTATTGCACTGCCTATGAAAACGACTTGGTGATAGTTGTCATTCTACATTTTACGACCGGTTTCTTTCAGATTAAGCGTGGTTTAAAAATAATGGAATACTTAAATGAAAGTTTTAATTTTACGTTCAAATAAAGGTGATTTTCATAATCACCGTGATCTAGTACCCTATTCTAGACATTAATTTCGTTGCTTTAAGCCTTTATATGTAAAACCGAATTCGCCTCCTCAAAATCAACCTCAACCTCAAAAAAACTAATTTTTACTTTTACGTTCATATAAAAATCATTTTCATAGTCACGGTGATCTAATACCCTATTCTAGACATAAATTTTGTTGTAGTACGCCTTTACTTGGAAGCACGAATTTCACCTTCTTAAAATCAACCTCAACCTAAAAAAAAACCTAAGCTTTAAATTTACGTTCAATAAAAGTGATTTTCATAATCACCGTGACCTATTACACCATTTTGTTGTTGTACGCCTATATATGAAACACGAAATTCGCCCCCTCAAAATCAACCTCAACCTAAAAAAAACACATTTGTGAAACAGATAGTTCAGCCAACTTTGCATATTTGGAATAAGCACATGTTTTGAGTCGCTTAGTCAAAGAATCTTTTCTCTTGCAATCTGTTCCCGGTTAGGCCCTTGTTGTCACACACTTCCTAGACTAATATATCTTTAGGCGCTTGTTGTAAGCAACCAATATATTTTTGGCCAAATCCGTGAAATCATAATGGACCGCCTTAAAGAAACAGTTGGAAATCATCGTTTGCAGAAGAAAAACATTATTGCAGAAGAAAAGGAACTTTATTTTTGTCCCATTAGAAGACAACATTAAGTAATAACAGATCAGCAAGTTCAACCAAATATGTAATTTATGACAAAGTAAAATGAATTTTCAGAGGCAACGCTATAGCGTTGCCTACAGTAAGGGCAACGGCTCCAATGTTTTATTATTATTTTGTTTCCCAGAGGAACTTCGTATGGAAGGGGTCGTCATAGAAACTTCAAAGGGGGCTCATTCGATTGGAAATCGAGAGTTCTAGTGTCCTTTTTAATAGTCGAAAGTGATTTGAGGGCAACTAGCCCCCCCCCCCATGCCCATCAGTCCCCCAAACACATCCAATCAAAATTGTGAGATAGCCATTTTGTTCAGCGTAATTGATTTCCAGATAGAAATTATGTTTTTGAGGAGGACACTCCCTCACAGCCCTCAGGGCAAGGGTTGTAAGTTATGCCCTGAGGGCACATAAAGTTTTTTTTATAGAAAGTGTGGTCGTGGAAACTTCAAAACAGACACCTTCGATTGGAAATTCAAAGGGCTAGTACTCTTTTTAATAATCGAAAGTTATTGGAGGGCAACTAACACCCCTTCCACATCCACCATTTCTCCAAATACATCCAATGAAAATTTTGAGGTAGCCATTTGGTTCAACGTAGTTGAAAGTTCTGGAAATTAGGTCTTTGAGGATGACAACCACCCCCCCCCCCACAGCCCTCAGG